>CAUYQV010148055.1:0-38889 GCA_963574575.1 Galagoides demidoff | reverse complement strand
CTTTTGCTTTCTGGATGTTTAGTTTTCTAGTGGTCCATTATGATGGTCAGTGTGTAGTATAGGTCTAAGTACTTCCTATAGAGCTGATCTTGTGGCAAACTTCCTCAGTCTTTACATTTCAGTAAAAGATTTGATTTCTTCATCAATTTTGAAGCTTGGTTTAGCAGGATGATAAGAATTATGATCTGAAAATTGTTTTGTTTAAAAAGGTTAAAGGTGAATGACTATTCCTTTCTGGTTTAGAAAGTTCCAGCTGAAAAGTCCTTTGTCACCCTTATCAATCTGCCCCTTTTGGTCACTTGGTGCTTACTCCTGGCTTCTTGCAGAATTTTCTCTTTCATCTTGACGTTGGACAGGTTCATTACTACATATCTGGGAGATGCTCTATTTGTGTTGAGACTACTCAGGGTTTGACAGCCCTCTAAACAGAGTGTTTTGGAATCTTGAATGAAATTTGGGAAATTTTCATTCACAATATCCTCCAATAGGGCTTCCATTCCTTTGGGATGTTCTTCTCCTTTAGGAAAACCTATAATTCATATGTTTGAATGCTTTGTGATGTCCCATAATTCTCTGAGTGAATGTTCTTTCTCTCTCTTCCTTTCTACCACTTTAACTGCCTGTGTTAGTGCTGCAGCTTTATCTCTAGCTCTGAGATCTTTCTTCTCCATGGTTTAACCTGTTATTAATACTTTCTACTGCATTTTATTTGTATTTTATTATTATTTTAAGTTCCCCTTTTGACTCCTTTAATTCCTTAAGCTCAGCCATATCTTTTCTATATTTTTCATATCTTTCATACAGTTTTTGGTTCTATATTCTCACTTTCTGATCAATTCCCTATATTGCCTTTGTTGTCCATATTTAAAATTCCTTTTCTGTCATTTTCATTAAATCTTTGTAGGTAGAATCCTCTGTGGTGGCTACCTTATGGTTCCTCGGAAGGATTGCTCTGTTTTGAGTTTTCATGTTACCAGAATTTTTCTGTTGGCTCCCTCTCATGTGCGTTTTCTTTTTATTCACTTCCTTCCTCTACTTTTTCTTCTCACTGCCTCATTCACTTTAAGTTACTTTGTCTATGAACTGAGGTGTTGAAATGGCCTCAGTAGGTATGAGATCAAAAGGAAGATATGGGTAAAAAGCCAGAAGGGAGAAAGGAAAGAAAAAGATATAGAGTAAGAAGGTGAAAGGAAAGAGTTGAAGAAAAGGTGAGAAGAAGGGCACAAAGAAGGACAAAGAGACACAGAAGAAGTGATTGTGTTCAGCAGGGTGCTTTGTCCCACACCCACAACTCCAGGACTTTGGGGAGCCAGGCTGTTTGAGTTTCTTAAGGTCAGGATTGCCTTACAAACCTGGGCAAAAAGAAACCCCCAACTCTGCCAAATGCAGAAAAAAAATAAACAAAACAAAACAGCAATATGTCGCAGCAGGGACCTACCAATACCAATGTCCAAAGGTAGAGGGACGTACACATATGTGACATTTGCAAAATTCTAACCCCCAAACTAATCTCAGTAAATTTAATAGAATTGAAATCATGAAAATTATGTTCTTTTTACCCAGTAGAATTAAATAACAAATAAATAATAGAAGTGTGTCTGAAAAATATTTGAAATATTTTTAAAATATTCCAGATATTAGGAAACTAACATACTTTTACATAACCCATAGACCAAAGAAGAAATAAAAAAAATTAGAAATTACTTTTTTATGTTTAATGGGTATGAAAATAGAACATATCAAAAGTAAATAATTCTCCTAAGCTTGTAGTCAAACTGATCACTTAGAAAGAATGAAGACATAAATTATCAAAACCAAGAATAAGAATTATTGGCTAGGCATAATGGTTTAGTCTTATAAAATCAGCACTATGCTAGGCCAAGGAAGATTGCTTCAGGTCTAGTGTTCCAAACCAGACAGAGCAACATAGTGAAAGCCTACCTCTACCTAAAATAGAAAAAGTAACCAGGTATGGTGGTGAATGTCTATAGAACCAACTCTGTGAAAAGCTGAACTTAAAGGGTCACTTGACCCCAGGAGTTTGAGGTTGCAGAGAGCATGAATCTGGCTGAAGGAAAGTAATGAGGTAATGACAATTATTGACATTACCATAGATAGTATATATCCTCAGATACTAAAAAAAAAAGAAAATATTATGAAAATTTCCATTAATTTATTTGCCAATTTAAGGAAGGCACAAACTACCAAAGTAGCACAAACTACACTACCCAAACAAATTCATTTTTGCAAAGAAAACTTAGACACAGATGACTTCACTGGTGAATTCTTCCAAATATTTAAAGAAGAAACAATACCAATTTTGCAAAAATTCTTTCAGAATTTGTAGAAATAATTGCACCAATATTTCTTAAAATATTCTCATTTTGACATGTAATTAGTGTAAACATTGAAGAGATCATGCGTGTGTGTGGCTACCATATTTTTCAGCAGAAATCTAACTAATTTGTAAATGTGAATTTATAAATATGCTTCTAATAAAAGTCATTCTAAATACAAAACTCCCATACTCATTTGTTGTATTTGAAAAATTACATGATGAAAGGCAGTACAGCCTCAAAGTAGTGTCTAAAACTATATTACCTAGTTTCTAATCTCACTTTAGTAGCTGACTAGCTGATAGCCTTAGAATTCAATTTTCTTTCTATAAACTCGAGACTAATAATAGTACCTAACTTATATATCATAGTATGCATTAAACAGGTTATTAGTCTTATGTAGACACAAGACTAGTACTTGCCTCATAATTAACTTCTATTAGTCTGTTATTTGATTTATTTAATAACACTAAGTCTCTTATTAGCACAAACAATAATCATCAAAAAAACTCCCAAAAATTAATTTAAAAACAAAATTGTTCCTTAAAGTTTTATTGTTGAAGAAATTAAAATTGAGGTACATAGTGAAGTACATAGAATTTTTATACATTCATAGATAATTTTAGTCCACAAACAATTCCAAGCATAATCTGTCTATACATTTTTATATTTCATTGTTTCTTCTTATTTTGTCCGTTTGGTCTGAGAAATAGGAAAAAAGCTTGTAGGAATAGTCTGCTATTTCCATCTTAGTACAGAAAATTCTAAGAAAGTTCAAAGAATAACTTGGTCAAATCTTTTTGAGCTTTTTGGCTCTGGGGGAAAAATGACACCATCAATCCTATATAGACAGTTTGTTCAGGCACTTTCTGTGCTAGACTAAGATATAGCTTGCTTTTGCTCGCTTTTGTACATAAGGAGATGGTTTGTCTTATTTCAAAGCCCAGTTTCTGCATATTCTGAAATATATTTAAAGCCTTCTTGGGCTATCAAATAGAAGAGATGGATAGGGATGAGGGAATTTTTTCCTTAACTCTCTTATTGACATTTTAAGGGTTTTGCATTTGGTGGCTTCTAAAATATGATATATTAATATTCACCTAGATATTTGAAATGGCAATTAGGAAATTGGAATTTTTGTCAAATCATGTTATTTAACGTTATTTATAATCTTCACTATCTCCACTGATAAGTTATTAGACTAAAATATTCCTCAAAATATAAGAGGGAAAATACTTATGCCACACTGCTCTTTGTATTCCAAACTTGTCAGTTTTGGAGAGGTGGAATTGTTTGTTAGAGGGTCAACATAGTTAGGGGCATAAACAGGCTCGAAAAATCAAATGTGAGATACATGACAACTGAGATGAACAGGCATGAAAAATGTGATTTCAGATATTACTTCTGGCAAAGTAATTGTGTAAGGAAAACACTGAACCTCGACACAAAGATTAATTCTGTACCTAGTCGTAATTTATATTTTTTCTAAAATATAAGGGCAATTGCCACCAAATAGGATGAAAATCACAGATAACAAGACAGAAAGTGGTAATAGTTACTACAGAAAGTGATAAAGTTTCTGGCAAAAATAAAATGATTGAAAGTTACTTGGCTCAGATTCACTAGGCTATTTTCTGTGTCTCCCATGGCACTAAAGAATAACTTACTCTTAAAATTTCAGATCATATTTAAGCAGAAACGAATGTTGGATTTGTACATGGAATTTTATAGGTGGAAAGTGATTCCCTTTCCTAAATGGATAAAACTTGAATTCATTCATTTATTTAATATCTATAGGAAGTATATACACAGGCTTTTAAAATATATATTGTTAAGACAACTTAATATTAATAGTGTTTAGGATCTGGGATCCTATCTGTTATTTGTTAAAAAAACACCAATAATAAATGCATATCCATTAGAAGGAAACAATAAAAAGGAAAATTGCTGTTGGGGAGGGCAGTGCTATTGCTAATGTAAGGTCTGTTTCCCAGGAATTGTATAAATTTGGGGGGGGGGGGAGAAACATATCATTCTTTGTTCCTTGTATTAAAATCCAAAGTGGCAATCCGAGAATATTTGTTCAAAGTAGTACATTTGTCTGTGTCTTCTATAGTAATTAGAAATATTATTAAATGTTTCATCATTAATGTTAAGTTTTAAAATGAGTTATGATAAATTTGAAGGCAGGCTAATTTAGACAGTTGAATGTCTAATGTAGATTTTCTCCTCTGGAGTCTTTATTCCAGCAGCATAATACACTTTGTTACATGCCCTGTGGTTAAAATGTAATCCTGTAAATATCACAATGATTACATTTATTACACCTACAATACTGGATCAGAGACAAATAGTATAATTTTAACAATTTATCCTTGGTTTTCTCTCACTTTTCCTTCTCCCTCGCAGCATCCTTTTCTTCTGTGTGTTTCTTAGCCCTGAAGCTTCCTCATCCCTCTTCTTAATTCCTTTTCAGGGCAGCACGAAATGTCTCCCTTGACCCCAATGTTACCAATCTTTATGGAGATGAATATGGATAGTTTACTTCAGTTTTTTTTAGAGTAAGTCTGGTCCCTTGCCAAAGGGTAATATAACGCCAAGTTGTTATGAAGATAAAATGAGATCACATTTACAAGAGAGAATCTTGCACATTTTGAGACCTAAAATTGTTTTTGTTGAATGAACCTAAATTTCAGTTAATAAAACATATGTATGAGAACTCATATAGGATTTTATGCTGTTAAATGGGGGCCTGTTTGAACCAAAAACTTGACGTTTCTGGAAGAAATGATTGACATTACAATGCATATGTACCCTGTAAGTGACCAACAACAACTGCTGTGTGGGCCCCTCCAGACTACACCTTCTTTGGCTCATTTTCCCAAGAACCTGTCCCAGAAGTAGGTCGTTGAAAATGAAAAATAGAGTATTTATAAAATTGCTTATCAAATATATAAATATTTAGAAACTTTTCTGAAGCTCACATTACATTTTTTTTTTTTGAGACAGAGTCTCATTTTGTCACCCTTGGTAGAGTGCTGTGGCATCATAGTTCACAACAGCCTCAAACTCTTAGGCTTCAGTGATTCTCTTTTCTCAGCCTCCCGAGTAGCTGGGACTACAGGCACCTGCCACAATGCCCGGCTGTTTTTCAAGATGAGGTCTTGCTCTTGCTCAGGCTGGTCTCAAACCCACGAGCTCAGACAATCCACCTGCCTCAGCCTCCCAAGTGTTAGGACTACAGGCCTGAGCCACCACATCTAGCTCATTACTTTTTGACATATCCATTGACATTAATTAAAGTGCATGCTTTGAGAAATGGGAGAAACCATACTTTCCAAAACTTTCACATGATAATGGAACGTATTTAACATATGGCATCAGGTCTGCAGAATATGTTTCAGAAAAGAAAAGGAAAAGAAACAACATGACAGTATTAAGGTATGTAAATATAGTAACTTATAAATTTTACATCATCTTAATTGTGGCCAATGACTCTTCTCATTGATCTGGATAAATGTTGCTTTTCAAAATATACATTTTTATTTCTTTAATCTTAACAAAGGTGCTGATTGCTCAAAATCAGTTTAGAAAATGTAGATGTTCATGTAAAATACATAAAATGTATATAAAATTAACAACTTTCTATAAACAACAAATTAAAGAAAATCCGCAAACCATGAAAAATTCCTACATATTTTCGATGAAATCTTAACTATAAGAATCTGAGTATTTTGAATCTGTTGAAACATTAGAAGCCGCAGCTGCATGTCATAGATTGCATTATTTATTTCAGATTTCACTGTAATGAGGAAAACCGTGTGAAAACATTAAAGTACTTCCAAATAGAAAATCTACACAGCACCTTTTTATTTACCTGTGAAATCTCATTTCTAACACCTTTTAGTGATTCTGTTAAATAGAAAAGGCAACAGCTCATGTAGCACATTTTCAATCATCTTGAGATGCCCTTTACCCCAGTAATTTACTTTCTGGTTCTGTATGCATTTTAAATGACTACTTTGCTAAAATGTGAAAGATGTTGAAAAGTGAAACGAACATATCATGCACTAAAGAAGAATGTGGAGGAAAATTGAGGTCATTCAAATTATTGGTAAGAGGTTTATAACTCATAATGATGATGATGACAATGAAGAGATGGCAAGAAACTGTCAAGCAATTGTGGGAAAGTTGATTGTGTAAGAATGATGTCATTTCCTTGATTGCGCAGTGCAGACCCTGGGAAAGCACTTGTCATTACTGTAAATTATATTTTCCAGTGACAAGTGAGAACATAAAGCCATCGTAAATCATCATAACAAGCGGTCAGTAATGGCAAATTGAGAAACAACAAGACTTATTCTTCCCAGATTTTTTCTGAATTAATTCTTTTGGGTCTCACAGTACACAAGTCACATTTTCAGAGAACTTGCACTGCCTTAATTAACCTATTCAGATGAAATCTAACTTATTTCCATTCTAAATGATAGCAGAATTTCTACTTTCCCCTCAACGTTGGCTATTTCTGCTTCTTCCCCAATATTCTCACATGATTGAACATTTGCTACAGTGGTGTTTGAGCTTATGAGTTCCCTTGGCTGTTATTATGGAAAATACATAATAAAAAATTATAAGCCACATGGCAGATGTGGATATTTTATTAATAGAGATTCAAACAATTTCTTACTGGAGTTCAAGCTGCAGCGTTTGAGAACTAATTAAAAATATCTACAGAATAATTCCAATATATGTCATTGCTCAAGCCAATACAAATTGTGACAGAGGATGTTCTACAGTTTTGCTCAGGGGTTAAACTAAAACTCCAACAATACCAGAGACAGACAGGTAGAGGAGGCGTAAAGAACTTCCTGAACTTTCTGGCTTTGTTATTATCATTTCTGATAAACAGGCTTGCTTCATCTCACTGAAAAATAATATACCTTGGCATTTCTGAAGGTTGTTTTGTGTCTAACAGGAAGCTGACAAATAAACTTAATGCTGAATCATATAAATTGTATTAACTAAGATTTATGATGCATCCTGTTTCAATATTGAGTTTATTTGGCTTTAATGTGTATGTGTGTTATAGAACATAATTACAAGTCATTTGAGAAATAAACAAAATAAATCTAATGGCAGTATTTATCTAAGTTCTTTTATGATAACAAAAAAGAGTAGACAATTGTTATTATTCTCAACACCTACGCCAAGTTAAGAGTTATTAGTATATGATTTGTCTATTTCTAAGGAACAATTACTTATTTCATTAAATTATCTTTTCTATGAAATGTTCTTTCCTGAATATGGGGAAAATTTATTAATATTTAATGTAATATGATATGTATTCAAATTTTCAAAGCATTTGAGTGGTAAAATAAATAGATAAAATCTTTAAAGTATTTCTATGGCTTTTATGAATTTAGAAACTGCTGTCCTATTTTCAGCCTCTTACCTTTAGCCAGCTCTCTGCATTTATATCCTTTAATCCTTCTTCAGATATTAGTACCTCAGGTCCTTAATCATATTTAGGATCTTTTCATAACTGCTTGCAATTTGTCTGTTCCTGAATCTGTGTTTGAAATCAACATCAAAATCAAGGTAGAAAAAATTCCTTATACCACAAATCCTGCCCACAACTTTTTTTATTAGTTGGATTGGTTTTTATCATTGCCTTTAAAAAGACTCCTCAAAATATCATCCCCTGTGATTACCATGGTTTCTTTCAACAATTTTACTTATCACATAAATCCATTTACTTCCTATCTGTGTTTCAAACAATGGCCTTTATTTCAGCTCTGAGTCTAATATTTTTAACTGCACTTTCTATTGCCATCTGCCTATTTCCTAGGTTAGTACTACTGTAGATTTTAAACTCTCATTGTTCTTTTTCATCTTTCTGCTTTTGAAGTGGAAGGTAACTTTTTAAAATCCTACATATCCTTCTATTTTAATCAATTGGAAATTATTTTTTTCTTAAAATGTTACTGGTATTACATGTTGACATTTTTCTCCTACATTTTTTTTTTTTGAGTTTCTTGGCTGGGACTGGGTTTGAACCCACAACCCTCGGCATATAGGGCGGGGGCCCTGTTCCTTGAGCCACATGCTCCACCCTCTCCTACGATTCTTTAAGTAATGCTATTAACAAATGTGATTTAAACTAGTCCAGGCATGGTGGTGAGTGAAGGGATTCCTAAAAGCAAGTAGAAATCCTATATGACTTTGGGGAGATGTCTTCTGATTCTGTCTAAAGTGAATTCAAAATAGATAAGAGGGGGGGAAGACTCCATCTCCATCATCTAGCTTTTGCCTCATAGAAAATAACTAAAAATCGATAGCTAAGAATTATCAGACCATGAATTATTAGACCACGATACTAACTAAAAATCGGTAGCTAAAAACACTAAAGAATTATTAGACATGATATTGTGGTTTGGGAAGTTGTCTGGGATCCGCTGGACCGTGTTCCTCTGCTCTTGCTTTGGCTCACTACTGCAACTTCAGGTTGCATGGAGGAGGTTCTTTGACAAGCTGGCAGCTGGCTTGGGCATCCCAGCAACTAGGCCACAAATTATCCAGCATCTAACAGGTTGATGTGGACTTCTGCATGTGGCACATATGGCAGCTGTATTCCAAAAGCCACAAGAAAGATCTTGCACCAGTGAGTGAACATTTACAAAGCCTCTGCTTTTGTCCCATTTATAATTATCTTATTAGCCAAAATAAGTCACATGGTCAAGGCAAATTGCAGAGTTGGAGAGTGAGATTCCACTTCTTGCTGGGAATAGTGACAAAGTCGTGTTACAGACAGTTAAATGATAATGAATCATAAATAATAATTTAGAAAGTCTCCTTTGTGTCTTTCTCTTTCCACTTCCCTTTCATTAGTTACTATCCATTTCAATGGTGATACCTCTATTTAGTGATTCAATGGAATTCCTTCTGAGACTTTGAACATACAATATTTTCTAAGTTTACAAGAAGTTAAAAGAATTTCTTAATTGGGAATATGCCAATTAAGATATTCTTAACATACACCAAAAGTGTTTTGTATGCAAAGATTATTTGAATTTGTGGCCCTGAAAATGTCATAAATATTTAATTCATGATATCCCAATAGGATCCTCGAGTCAGAGCACTGCTTTCTATTTTCATCACAAAAAGACTAAAATACAAGGAGGCGTTCATCATTTAAATATGTTTTATTGGCATATGTCAGTACTGGAACAGAGAAGATTTTTACACAACTCAAAACTGCTTATTAGTAGAATTTCTTATTTTAAAAAAATGTTATTAGTGGCTTTACTTAAAATTATTTAAATCAATTGATTCAATTTAGCAAACTTTTTTTACTACTTACGATGTTTAAGAAATATTTTTGCTATGGGTATAAAGTGATGGTGAAAAAAAGGAACAGTCTTGTGTTCATGGAACGCATTTTCTGGTAGGATAGTCAATCAGGAACAGATATTGAAAGAAATAGCACCAGGTTCATTCTATTCTAGACTCACAGTACTTTCACAGGTCCAAAGATTACAAAGAGTCATTAACCTTTACAACACGTCTGACTTTTTAGCTCCAAACGTGACAGTGTAAAGTCAATTAAGTTAATGAATAAATGATTTATCATATTGACCACCTCCATTCTCACCAAGTATGTTAAGGTGAATCAAATAAGTGAAAAAACACTATCTAAATGCTGGTATTTGTAATCTATCTCAATGACTTGATTACTGGTTTAGATTTGAAAATGCCTGACTAGTATCTCAATGTCATCATTATATGTGAGGTATACCTTAAGGGGTAATTGTCAAATAATAAAGCAAAAGGTCCCATTTCTTTTATTTGTCTAAATTTAAAATTCTTATAGATTGAGGTGTATATACTCATTGATGAATGTAATATAAATGCATTTATACATATGGTGATAAATATAAATTAAAGCTGATAAACATATCAGGGTTAAAAAACTTTGAAAAAATTAAAAAATTTCAGTGGGGTGGGGGAATGGTAAACTCACCTAATAGACACAATGGAAGGGTATAGGCCACATATATAGGTGAATGGATCAACTACAACTTAGACTTTACCTAATAAATGAAAACAGTGTAGCTTAATTATCTGCACCTTCATATTAACCTGAAATTTAAAAAATTGTGTTCATTTTATTGAATTCATTTGTAATTGGATAAGGAAAATTTGACCATATATCATTTTCCTCTGAATATAATATATAATTATTCATTGATTTAGGGTAAAGATAATAAAATAACATATAATTGTATAAAATCAATTTCCACGATAATTTCACTTAATTTACTGAATCTATTTTTAAGAAAAAGTGGGACATTTAACAAAAAAGGACATGTAAATGTGTGTTAGAGATATATTGAATATCAGAGAACATAAAAGACAGAGCGTAGTATGAGTGTAACTGTCTTGGTTTTTATTAATAACACATGCCCTCTTTCTTAAAGACAAAATAGATATAAAACTAGAATTTATGTTTTTTAGCTTATTTGAACAAGCTAGTTCCATCTTCTTTTTCCATTCTAACAAAATTTGTTCAACTACTATACAAAGTGATTATCTAGAACAAGAAAATTAATGCGTTATTTGTAATTATCAATCTATAAACTTTTAATAAAGTCTTTTCAGAAACCAACAGATATTATTTCTAAATCCTTACATGCATTAAAGAAGACAATTTTCCTTAAGATTTTGTACAATGGAAATTATATCTCAAAGACACGATTTTCTAAAGTTATGGTCATACTAAAAAGAAACTAAGAAAAATTACATGAGAAATAATTTTGAAAACTATCCAAATAAACAAAAATCTCAATGGTGTTTGATATGCCAATATGTGGGAGTTCTCAGATTGTATAATTTCCTATTATAATGGAACATTTCAGGTGAACTTAGAGTATCATTATCTCTGTTGTCAATTTTTCCTTTTTTGTGTGTTAAGTGCTTGTCACTCTTTTTGATAACACAAGTAAAAATCTAATATGAATATCTAGAAGTTATATGCTCTGAAATTTCAGAGTTATTTTAATAAATTTTAATTATAAGTTTTCTAAGAGTTTTAAGTTATGGCTCACAATCCACTTTAAAAGTACTACAATCAAACATGTATAACATAGCTATATAAAGTTTCATGTACTTTTGACTTTTATAATGAGGGTATTATTCATGTATGTCTAATTAATTGAGACTGATCACAATTATGCTCTATCAAAATCCAGAGGGAGGAAAAAGAGATAGCAATCTTATCTGCCTTGGAGGTTCTGTCAGATATTTAAAATATACACTGATATTTGCACCTAAGGCAAGGAGGAAGAGGGAGGGAAGCAGGGAAGTATGGCACAGAAGCGGAAAGTCCAGAGAAAACCAGGCATCCAGATCCACAAGGTGCAAATACATAGAGTGGCTTTTGAAATAAAATGAAAGGTAGTTTCTTCTTTAAGAATTAGAACTATGCAGAATGCTATTATCAGAATTTTTTTTTTTTTTGAAACAGAGCCTCAAGCTATCCCCCTGGGTAGAGTGCCATGGCATCACAGCTCATAGCAACCTCCAACTCCTGGGCTCAAGCGAGTCTCCCGCCTCTGCCTCCCAAGTAGCTGGGACCACAGGCACCCGGCCATTTTTTGGTTGCAGCCATTATTGTTGTTTGGTGGGCCCGGGCTGGGGATTCGAACCCGCCACCTTAGGTGTACGCGGCTGGCGCCTTAGCCGATTGAGCCATAGGCGCCGAGCCAATAAGTTCATTTTTTAAATGAACTTGAGAAGAGTAAGAATTAATTTTGTTAAATAACCAGTTAAATCTCACTTGGCAATTGGGCAGTGAGTAAACAAACATAGCATCTTAGCATTTTTATTTAGTTATTGAGACTGAATCTCACTGTGTTGCCCTGGGTAGAGTGCTGTGGCATCATTGTGGCTCACGGCAACCTCAGACTCTTGGGTTCAAGAGGAGTTATTTCAGCCTTCCAAGTAGCTGGGACTATAGGCATTCACCACCTTGCCCTGCTGGTTTTTCTGTTTTTAGTAGAGACAGAATCTCAGCTGTTGCTCAGACCGGTCTCAAACTCCGGACCTTAAGCAGTCCACCTGCCTCAACCTCCCAATTGCTAGGATTACAGACATGAGCCACTGCACCTGGCCGAATCTTAGTATTTTTATGAAAGTAGTATGACTATACCAACTTCCTAAAAAGGGTCTTAGAAATCACTGTGGGACTATGGACCACATTTTGAGAACTGCTGTCTTACGTGGCAGTTGCTAAAAAGGTTACATAGGAAGAGCTGACATTACTGAGCACCCAATCCATTCCATGCGAAGAACCTTGGTGCAGGGCAGAATATATAGAGGATGACACCATTTCTTGCTTTTAATGCTTTTAGTGGCTCATAAGCCTTTTCCATTTGCTTGTGATATTACCATACCATTGATAAATGCTAAAATGCCGGCTTTGATAATTTGGTATCTGTGTTTGCTGCTATTTTTATCACAATTGTATATAGGATGTCATTCAGGAAGTTTAAAAAGTTATCTCTTAAACTTTTTCTTTCCTTTAAAGGTAAATCTCACCTGGCTATTGTGCAGCGGGTAAACAATGAGGGAGAAGGGGATCCATTTTACGAAGTTCTGGGCATTGTCACCTTAGAAGATGTGATTGAAGAAATCATCAAATCTGAGATTCTGGATGAAACAGATTTATACAGTGAGTAGCATTGCCTGAGTGTGTTTTCCCAAACCTTTGCTTTTTCGTCACATTGCTGTGAGTCATCTGCCTTTCCCCAGTTGTCATCTGCCCGTTTGTAATTATGCACCCTGTGCGTAGGTGTGCACTGCCTACTGGTGTGTTCCATTCCCTTTAGCAGAGGGGGAAAGAGAGACAGACCCCATAAGGTCAAGTGGCAGTGTTCTTTTGAAAAGCCAGCTGCTCCTGACCATTGGTTTGGGCATTACTTGCCCTGAACGGAAAATTCTCCTGGTTTTTAAATTTATTTGACATGTATAAACGTAATTGGTTTTTACTAAATTATCTGATTTATACAACTAGGTAAATTGTTGGAAGGTAAATTTCTGTTTCTACTGAAGATTGTAATAAAAGTACTTAAAAAGTGAATAGGATGGGCGGTGCCCACATACACTCAGGCTGGTGGGTTCGAACCCCACCCGGGCCACATAAACAACAATGACAACTGCAACAAAAACATAGGCGGGCGTTGTGGCGGGCACCTGTGGTCCCAGCTGCTTGGGAGGCTGAGGCAAGAGAATCACTTAAACCCAAGAGTTTGAGCTTGCTGTGAGCTGTGATGCCACAGCACTCTACCAAGGCGACATAATGAGACTCTCAAAAAAAATCAGAGGGAATGGACTTTGTTAAATTGATAGATGACAACAATTGAAATTTCCTTGTTTCAGAACCCACGGGGGGTATAGGAAGCAGGATGGAGAAGGGTATATTTTTCCTCTTCTTGTCTTCTCTGTTATCTTTTTTTGGGGTAGGAAAAGGTGGGGAGTGGATCAGGGAAGGAGGAAGTAAGTATTCACACCTCATTTCCCCATGCGTAGATTTGATTCTAGGCTGAGTGTTAGCCTGCATCCTGGCTCATTAAAGTGCACACCTGGATCACTGGACTGTGGAGCTCAAACCTTCTTCCTTAGCCTCACTCAGTGATGTTCAGGGGTTTCATGATGCCAGAGTTGCCCAAGGGCTGACATGTTTGGGGCTCTCAGGTGGGATGGAAAAAGCATCTGGGCTTTATTTATCCTGCTTGCCTTAGAGGGGAAATGGGCTGTTCCAATGGACTGGGGCATTTGGGACCAAAGCATGCCTTGCTCAAAGGAGAATGATTTTATTCAGTCCTGCTAGAAGGGTGCATCCCTAATTTTAAACTTGAGAGTCTTCCATGCACCCCTAAAAGAACACATTTTCTATTTAGCTAATGACTAGCTTCTGAAAATGTTTTTTCTCACATTTGTGTAGCATTCTTAAAAAACATTCTTTCCCAAGTCTGTTTTATCCTTTTGACACTTGAGAGGTCTCATAATAGAGAATATTGTTATCTGTTTACATTCTTTACATCCTTCCTCATAAATGACTATTTAAAAACCAAGTGTAGTCTCATTACCTGTGATCCCAGCACTTTGGGAGGCCAAAGTAAGAGAATCACTTGAACCCAGAAGTTCAAGACTAGCTTAGGGAACATAGCCAGACCCTATCTTTAAAATATATATATATATTTTTAAATTGTCTGGGTGTGGTGGCACATGACTCTAGTCCCAGCTACTTGGGAGGTTGAGGTGAGTGGAATGTTTGAGCTCAAGAGTCTGAGGCTATAGTGAGCTATGATCCCACCACTGCATTCCAGCCTGCAGGACAGAGCCACACCCTGTCTCTAATTAAATAATTAATAAAAACCAAGTGTGTCTCTGTGCATTTGTGTTTCTCCCGGAGTAGTACGCACCATTAGAAAGGCAGTTTAACAATTATGAGGTCTTATATCTGCGCTTCATTTTTATATAGATGTTAGCTTAACTTCTTTTGAGTCTTGACTGATTTTATACAGAAGTTTTGCCTCACATGACTTAATGGTTCAAAATGCTGGACTTGTGATTTCAGGTATGATCTTGATCTGGATAGGAGATGGGGGTGGGTGGGAGGGTGAGGCTGGAGGAGATGACAGCTGTTGCTATTAGAAAGTTATTTTTAGTCTTGGCGCCTGTGGCTCAAGTGGCTAAGGCGCCAGCCACATACACCTAAGGTGGGGAGTTCGAATCCAGCCCGAGCTGCCAAACAATGACAGCTGCAACCAAAGGGTAGCCAGGCGTTGTGGTGGGCGCCTGTGGTCCCAGCTACTTGGGAGGCTGAGGCAGGAGACTTGCTTGAGCCCAGGAATTGACGGTTGCTGTGAGCTGTGATGCCACGGCACTCTACCCAGGGGGACAGCTTGAGGCTTGGTCTCAAAAAAAAAAAAAGTTATTTTTAAATATTACATTGATTTACACTGTTGGTTCTCAAAAGAACTTGAGATAGGAGTAAAGTAGAAGTTGTGACTGCCTTCTCCCAGGAATAGTCATCTGTCTTGCTCTAGGCAGGAAACGATACCTGCGGTGACTCCAGATTTAGGGGAAAAGAACAGTGATTAGGGTCTTTCAGCTAGTTTTTCTTGATCATTATTTTTTCCAGAAAAACACTTGAAAAATAGCTTTGCATGAGGCATCATCTAGGACAGGGGTTGGCAAACTGTAGTCTACAAATGCCTGCCACCAGTTTTGGTATAGCTTGCAAGCTAAGAAATTTTTGTACATTTTTTAATTATCTAGAAAAATCAGAAGTAGAACAATTTCTGCACATCATAAGTAATTTTTTTTTTTAAGCGAGAGTCTCACTTTGTTGCCCTTGGTAGAGTGTTGTGGCATCACAGCTCACAGCAACCTCCAGCTCTTGGGCTTAGGCTATTCTCTTGCCTCAGCCTCCAGAGTGGAGGTGCCCACCACAATACCTGGATATTTTTTGTTTGCAGTTTGGCTGGGGCCAGGTTCGAACCTGCCACCATTGGTTATATGGGGCCAGTGCCCTACTCACTGAGTCACAGGCGCCACTCCATCATAAGTAATTATTATTTTGATTTTTCTGGAACTCAGATTTCAGGGTCCATAAGTAGAGTTCTGTTGGGACACAGCGATGCTCATTCATTTTACCCTGTTGCCACATTGTAGCAGGGAGATACTGTAGCTCTGTAGAGCCTAAAATATTTACTCTGAGGCCCTTTACGGAGGAAGTTTGCCTTCTCCTTTCTGGATCACCTTCATATTTGCTTGACCTTGAGGATCTCATGGTCTAGAGTAGCAGCAAAGTAGATCGATATTACTAACATGCTGTTCTAGGAGAGCGCCCTTGGCTGTTTCTTAAGGGGTTTCATTTGTGTTTTCCTCCAGCTGAGATGAGGGGCTCTGTAAAGGCAGGGACAGCTTCCCCAGTGGTGTGCAGCACCATGGAGCTTCTGCACGGAGTGTGCTGACGTTGAGTAGCTGAGCCCCATGAGCCCGTGCACTCTGGGCTGCATCTCTGTGGCCAGGCCGGTCAAATTAGTCCTGTGAGTGTTTTTGTCCAGGTCTGTCTAGAGCTCAGAGAGGCCCTCTGAAGACCTTCAGGAAGTATGATACTAATCAGGCTACCTGCTGTTATTTTCCTTAGATTCTGCAGGACTGTACAGGCTGCTTTGATGAGGATTCTCTACCCGCCTCCTCTTCCCTTCCAAGTGCAGCTTGTGCACAGAGCAACCCCATCTGGAGGGGCCAGTCTAGCCTTTCCAATATATTTTGGTGTGAGAGAGAGCGAGTGAGTCTTACTCTGTTGTCTGGGTGCTCTAGCATCATAGCTCACAGCACCTCAAACTCTTGGGCTCAAGCAATCCTCTTGCCTCAGGCTCCCACGTAGCTGAGACTACAGGCGCCTGCCACAGTGCCCGGCTATTTTTTAGAGATGGGGTCTTGCTCTTGCTCAGGCTGGTATTTTGTCTTTTTCATTCAAAAAGATCCCTGATCTCATGCAGTACGCTTCCATATTTGTCTTTTTTGTTGTTGTTGTTTCTTCCTCAGCTGATAACAGAACGAAAAAGAAAGTAGCCCACCGTGAAAGAAAGCAAGATTTCTCTGCCTTTAAGCAGACAGACAGCGAGATGAAGGTTAAAATATCACCACAGCTCCTCTTGGCCATGCACCGTTTCCTAGCGACAGGCAAGTGCAGCTTATCACAGCTTGAGATCTCTACCAACCCTGGAGCGTATTTCTCACCCACCACTGACTGGGGTGGGCTGGGGGTGGACACCGGGAAATGGGGTGATAAGTAATGCCACTTTTGTGTTTTGTTTTTTGTTTTTTTGTTTTTTTGTTTTGTTTTGTTTTTTTCTTTTTAAATTCTCTCCTCTCCTATGTTCAGTGTCGGCATGAACCCTCTGAGACATTTACCAGGGGTGGACCAGTAACTTAAAATTGGTCTGAAAGGTAAGGATGAATGTTAGTGCCACACTGCATGTGTACAGTGCCAGGCCATCTCTCCAGCTAGGTCTGCAGGGAGAGCCTGCTGGCTGGGCAGGCTGACCCTGCAAGCCGGACCCCACCTCGTTCGACTGGACAGCTGAGTCCTGTCTCTCTTCAGCTTGCCTTGGAAGAACAGTTGGACATCAGTGGGTTACACAGGGGTTATGATTTGCAAAGAAGAAAAATAGGTTTTCAAAATTAAATCTAAATCTCTGTCTTTTATGGTTTTAACAAAACCAGAAATTGTAAGAAGTTTGACGTGGATTTCTTGATGGCCTCTTCAAATCAGATTGTTAACTTGGGCCCATTCCAGGAAGCAAACATTCACATTATTAAAACCACCAACCCAGCCGGCACTGACTGCTCCAGAGAGGTCAAGGTTGAGCGGATTTAAGAGACTGACCAACCCTTCTCACATCCCCAAATGGCCCACTAGGTGAAGGGTGAGCTCTGTTGGCCAGGGGAAGTGTGAGAGCGTCTGAAAGGGCCCAAGTGGCTTGTAGAAGACATCTCTGTCCAAGATGGGCAGCCAATACCTTCTAACCACATGCAGTGTATTTGAAATACTTTGGAAAACAGGCTAACAGCAGCACATGACAGAATACTCTTTAGATCATGTTTTCAGATACATGGAAGTGCTCACAATACAATATTTCTGACTTGGGAAAATACTTATCACTTAATGTAAAGTGGGGACAAAACAGACTCTAAAACTGTCATTAAGATTATAGTTGTGGTTTTGTATGTACGCACACACAAGTATACACAGGCGCACGTGCCTGGCTGTAGCACTGGAAGGAGGTGCTCGCCAATTGCTTAGAATGGTTATCTGAGTGGTTGGTTTATAGGTCGTTTTTATTTTCTTCTTTATCTTTTTCTGTATCTTCCCAAATTTCTACAGTGTACTGTCTAATTACACAAAAGTCAGAATCTAATACAGAACTTACATTCTTCATATAAAACATGTAATTTAAAAATGCGATTTTAACTTATTCTGCTAATTCTGATATTGTTCCTCATCATTTAAGAACCACAAATTAAAACAAAATGTTATCCTACTCTGTCTCTAAACTGTCAAGTCCAGTTTGAGGATAGCATTCTTTAAGTCAGTGATTTTGTTTTTTGTTCTTTTAAGTAAAATTGCAATGTTTGTAAAATTTTTTTGTAAGTATTAGCAAGTTGGAGTGCATGTTGATGTGTGCACACGCCTTGCTTTTATTCTGAGTCTCAGCCTTCTTTGTTGCCTGACTTTCTCCGGGCAGTTGTGTGGGAGAGTGGGGTAGAGCATACCATGTCTGCACCGGCACTAACCCACACCTGGCGCTTCCTGATCTTGGCTTCTTCCTTTGGCTGTTTTTGGGCAGTCAGACTGTTGTGGCTTGTTGAGGGGCAGCCTGGCACTCAGGGACCCTGTTTCTGATTGGTTTTCGTGTCCATCAGTCAGAAAATTTAGGATATTTTGATGAGGACTGAAGTCAATGACAGGTCGAAAAGAAGAGCTTTAAAAGGAAGAAATAGGAGAATTTGGCATTTTCTAATTTCTCCCAGGTAATGTGTCCCCAGCGGATCTCCAGATGGAAGTCTCATTCATCCATCTTATATCACTTTGATTCCAAGCATTCTTATTATTTAAACACCTTACTTACTAGTACGCTCTTTTCTGTCCATTTGAAGTGTAATATCAAGTTGTGTTTGTATCTATAGAAGTAGAAGCATTTAGCCCATCCCAGATGTCAGAGAAGATCCTTCTCAGGCTGCTAAAGCACCCCAATGTCATCCAGGAGCTGAAGTATGATGAGAAGAACAAGAAAGCACCAGAGTACTACCTCTACCAGCGCAACAAACCCGTAGACTACTTCGTTCTCATTTTGCAGGTCAGGAGAATTATTCTTCAGTTGTTGCTTTCATTGAGTTACTCGCCTTTGCAGTTCTGAGGAGGCTTGGTGCATGTGAAGGGGTGTTGAGGTTTACTTTATGTATAAGGGGTACCCTTGTGCGCGGGAGAATCTGGTCTCCCTGTTTGCCTATCTGTAAAGTAATTCTGCAGGGTGTCCCACAAGTCACTCCTGAAGTCGCCGTACAGAGGGAAAATGGGAAAGTATAGTTAATGTACCTTTAGTTACAAAATATTCATTACAGAATTTTACAAAATATTCTCTACGTGTTGACCATCTCTTTGTAATATAAATATCATCAGTCACTTTAATTTACAACACTGAAAGACACTTATTGATTGAGGAGGTGTTGAGTCAAATGAAGAATTGTTGGTATCTTCCAGAGAGTTTGGGAAGTGCCTGTACGTGTCCAAATTGTGGTGGGTGTTTGCAATTTGAGTGTTATGAATTCCTTGGGGTTTTTATCCTCTTTTCCTCTACCACTCTTTAGGACTTAGTCTTATACAACTTTGTAGAGGTATCTTAGTAACTCTTCTGTTAACACGGTCAAAGTAATCCTTTTATTGCTGTTTTTATTCCTGGTTTACTAACCAGACTGTTTTACAGAGGAACTGATATGATAATCACAGCCTCTCAGAGCAATGGCAGCCAGTTCCTTCTCACTGTAACACAATCTCCTGTGTATACGTTGGGAAGGTCATTTCATTCTGAACCCTCTTTGAGGGGCTTCAGTGCTCCAGTCGACAGGAGGCCTTGTTATATCACCATTTTAAGAGAGTGCTATCCTTGGCATGGAGGCCAACGTGGGTATTATAAAGAGTAAAATGTTAGTTTTATTGACTTCGTATACCTCTTTATTGAAGAATTGCTCTTTCAGGAAATCTGAGTTTATTTCAATGCAAGAATATTAAAGGTGAGTTCTGTTGCCCAAGGGAAATGTGAGAAAGTCTGAAAGTACCCTTAAACTTTCTCATGTTTCTTGGTGACCTCCTATATGTGAAGGGGAGTTATTATAATATTCTAAGGGAATGATTAGTACTTGATAGGCCCTGAAATTTACATTGAGTCTAGCAGTACCTGTGTGTCTAAATGAATTAAATTTCTTTTTTGAAAAAAAAACGCTTATCAGATGTATGGATGTCATGCTCTGGAAAGTGTGTGATCCTGTGTACGACCCCATGTTTGGGCAGTATGGTGGTATCCGAAAGCAAGGCTGAGGAGCAGAAAAATGCCATGGAGTAACTGGTTACATGCCACTTCCTTACGGCCTGTCTTAGAAATTTTCTGTTTGCAGGTTTACTGTTTCTTGTACTAACCATAGTCATCTCAGTAAATAATTCCTGCCTCCTCCCCAGAAACTGTAGAGTTTGGTGAAAATGATGGTCGTGCAGACTATTTTCTGAAGTACAATAACAAAATGAGATACTGTCACACCGTCAGTCAATCTAGCCTGGCTACCATCCTTTATAAAGCCTCTTCCACCCTGCGATGTCACTAATCCAATATTGGAAACTCATTTCCGGTTATCGAGCACGTTCCACTGCATTTCAAGAGCTTTAAATCTGAAGAAAGCAGCCATGTGGGCCCTCCCTTCCTGCCCTCAGTGCCAGTGAGATGCCTTCTTCTGCAGACTATAGAAAAAGATTCTTTAAGTGATGCTGAGAGTATAATTATAACTAGAAATGCCATTTTTTAGTTTAAACCCTAAATGAATAAATTCTGATTTATTTAAAGCAAACAATTGAAGTACACAATTAATATTTGTAAGTTACTTTGTATATGCCTTCTACTATATATACATAAGAAAGCTAAAACTTCAAGTGTTATCTGAAGAAGTAGATGTTTAAACTAGAGTATATTGTGAGATCAGTAAGGGTAATGACAGAAGCACAAAAATCATGGGAAAAGGCTGGGCGAGGTGGCTCATGCCTATAATCCTAGCACTCTGGGAGAATGAGGCGGGCAGATTGCTTGAGCTCAGGAGTTCAGGGCCAGCCTGAGCAAGAGCGAGACCCTGTCTCTACTTAAACTAGCCAGGAGAGGTGGATGCCTGTAGTCCCAGCTACTTGGGAGTCCGAGGCAAGAGAATCACTTAGGCCCAAGAGTTTGAGGTTGCTGTGAACTATAATAATGCCACGACACTCCACCCAGATGATGGAGTGAGACTGTCTCAGAAAAAAGGAAAAAAACTTTATTAGTTCCACATACCTTAAATAACTTAGTACTCTATATATATGAAAGTGGAAATGGAGAGGAATTTTGATGGAAATGTGAAAAGAGCAAGCATTCCAAGAAAAATTGGTGTAATTTTTAAGTTGCATAACTAGTAAAATAACAGATTTAGAAAAAATTAAACATAAAAGCCAGGAAAATACACTTTTTATAAAGCTTATCTGACTCACAAAGGTCATCCCTGTAATACCAGGTGAAGGATCACTTAAGGCTGTGTTTAAGACCAGCCTGGCAACATAGCAAGACCCCATTCTGCAAAAAATAAAGAAATTAGCTGAGAGTGGTGATATATGCTTAACAGTCCCAGCTACTCAGAAGGCTGAATGAATCAGGAGGGTTGCTTGAGCCCCGAGTTTGAGGTTGTAGTGAGCTTGATCATGCCACTGTGCTCTAATGTAGATGACAGAGCGAGACCCTATCTCTAAAACAAACGAATAAATAAAAACAAAAAGCCCCAACCAGCCTGAGCACTAGAGAGAGAGCCCTTCTCTACAAAAAATAGAAAACTTAGCCGGGCATGGCGATGCACACCTCCCACCTACTTGGGAGACTATGGCAAAAGGATTACTTGAGCCCAGGAGTATGACTTTGCAGTGAGCTCCATTGATGCCACTGAACTCTATCTGAGGCAACAGAACAAGACTCCGTCTCAAAAATAAAGGCAAAATAACCACACACATAGATCATCATGAGATTTAGAAATAAAAAATACATAATTGCAAAGTGCTAAGCCATACTAAAATTATGATAAATTCTTTTACATAAGTTTATAGGCAAGGCACAGAACACAGTGTATAATGTGTGCCTATTTGTGTAAAAGGAAAAAACACTTTTTCTTTTACACAAACATATATACTGTCTATCAAAATTTTCTGTAAGGTTATTCAAGAAACTGGTAACAGTGGTTTGCTCTAAGGAGGAGACTTGGAGGGCTGAGAGTAGAGTGGAAGGAGACTTATTTCTCCCTTGTCTATCTGACTTCCTTACCATGTGCATGTACTACCTATCTAAATGAATAAAAAATCATTTAAGAAAAGACTTTATAGCAAAATAAAAATCCTTAAGAGCAACTGAATTAGGGAAAAGTATATAGAATATCATAAAGTGTATAATATACATAAAAGCCTACTACTAAATAATGTAAATACCATATAGGCAATATATCACAGTTTTCAGAAATTTTATTTCACTGTGCACTTAAGAAAAAAAAGAGAATTATAATTACTAGAAAAAGAACAAACTAAAAAAGAACGAATAATAAAAATTGTCATAAAAATAAATTTGAGAGCTGGGCTCTGTAATATGCGCCTCACAGCTACTTGGGAGGTTGAGGTGGGAAGATTGCTTGAGGCTGGGAGTTCAAGACTAGGCTGGGCAACATAGCAAGATCCCATCTCTAAAAAATACAATGAAAAAAATCAAAAGGTCTTACAACCCACAAATATAATCAAGATTTGGTTCTTTAAAAAGATATACAAGGTCAGCATTCTATTGGCATAATTAATGTAATAGAAAAAGCAACTAGAATTAAAGGATTTTCCAGGGGAAAATTCAAACTTTAAAGAACTCATAATTTTTATGCTATAAAGAGAGAACAAGGTGGGATGATAGTTGCATTCTTTATGGCTAATAGGCTGATACAGGATTACGCCTAAAATCTGTTAGTGTTATGGGCAAGTCTTACCTGTCAACGTTGATGTGAAATTTCTAAATAAAAAGGCAGCAGAGAAGCAACAGCATACCCAAAGAGTTAGCCACTGTGATTGTGACTGAATTGGGTTTGTTTTAGGAACTCAAGCCTAGTTTAATACAAGAACAACAAAATCAAAATATATTAGGAAAGTAAAAAAACCCATTATGCTTATATCAATAGATGTCAGAAAGGCAATTGACAAAGTTAAATGCCCATTCTTGATTTTTGAAAGCAAACAAGCTGGGCACAGCGGCATGTGCCTATAGTCCCAGCTATCTATGCAAATATTATAGCAAATCTATTAATTATAAAATAGTAGAATTAGTTCGTATGTCCCCCTAATCAAAGTGAAATGTGATCATATGAGGGATCATTATGAAGTAAAGGAGGAAATAGGATGCATATAGTAAATATGTGAAGTGTTAATAAAAAAGTGTGTGCACAGTAATTATAACCGTTCTAAACCATTTTCCTGCTTAAAAATGGAGGAACAGATCACTGTATAATTTATACAGTTAGTGTTTCACAATGAAGGATTTGTTGGCCCTTTGGGGGATAAGATATCTAAGGAATAAAAAGTAGCGATTGTTCTTCGCAGGACAGATTATGATTTAATAAATATAAGGAATATTTAAGACGTATATAAGGAAATACATTAAGCTATAAGAAAAACAAAAGGAATACCTATTTTCTTTGCCAATTATATAAACAACAGAAAGGAATATAGTTTTTTTCCTGGAGTTAATTTTTCTTATTGATTTCATGCCTCAAAATGAAAGTTTCTCCCTCCTTCTCTCCTTCCTCATCCATACTTTTTATAGAGTTTCTGACAAATAGTCAAAGGAATTTTGCCCTTTAGCATGAACTCACTCCTTGTGGAGGTGGCAGGTAGCATCTTTAGAGTTCATACAGTTCTTGATACTACTTCTTAATATTGTTTCACCTCCTACTGGAAAAATAATTTGAGCCTTCAGTACAAAACCTTGTCATAGATCTTGACTTGCATGGTCTGTTTGTCCTAGTGTAATAACAGATCCTTAATCTTAAGTAGAGATAATATTTTTTTTTACATTTATTTCTTTATTTTTGAGATAGAGTCTCATTTTGTTGACCTCAGTAGAGTACCGTGGCGTCATAGCTCCCACCAACCTCAAACTCTTGGGCTCAAGTGATTCTCTTGCCTCAGCTTCCTGAGTAGCTCAGAGTACAGTCACCTACCATAATACCTGGCTATTTTTAGAGATGGTGTCTCGCTGTAGCTCAGGCTGGTCTCGAACCTATGAGCTCAGGCAATCCACCTGCCTCAGCCTCCCAGAGTGCTAGGATTACAGGCATGAGCCACCATGCCCGGCCTTTAATGTATCCCTTTTAAAGAAAAAATTTACTTGGACAATCAGCATTGAACCTATTTTTTAAAAATTACACTACTCAAAGTATGACTAAAACTAAGCATAAGTACCTTTTGCTTAGAGGTCTTATATGCATCTATAAACCAAAACAAATTTTTGAATTAATCTACTGTTCGGCTGATTCATAAACCACCACTCCTCTCAGTACTATAGCAGGGGTGCTGCATGTGGGCTACACCTGGGCCTAGGTGCCAGGGTGGTTGAGCCCTGGCCCTCGCTGAGTGTGAGCTACCTTGAATGTTGGTGCAGTGCACGGTGCTGTCATTTGGCCTCCAGTGGCTATAATTTGATTGTTTGCATGGTAAGTCTCTCTCTGTTCCCTGTGCTTTAATGTGCTCAGGGCTCCCCTAAAAATGCAGTTCCAGCTTCAGTAGGTCTGGGCTGGGGTCTGAGATGCTGTATTTCTGACACACTCCCAGTTGACTGAGCAGTAGGGCTTAACCCAGCTGATCCAAGCAGCACAAGTTGGCACCAGGGGGACTGAACAGTCAGCCAAGTGCTGGCACTGACATCTGGTGGTAGAACTCTGTTAGAGGATGGTCAACCAGCTGATGCAAAATGTGTGTAAACTATCAAAATCTTGACAAAATGAAACATTTATTCAGCAAACTTGCAGAATCTGAGGACTCCATTGCAGCCTCCGGTTGAAGGCATTACTGGAGAGTGTTGAATGCCAGCATCGTGCCAGCCCGCGAGCAGGGCTCTTTGGTGCTGCTGCCCCTTCTGCTTCCACGGGGACTGTAGGGAAATACGTCCAATGTTTGTGGCCCTGATATCTTCACTACCTCCTTTCAGGCGTCAAAGCCTTGACTTCTTTGTAATGATGATTTTAAAAGCAAAACAAAACGAAGTAAAACTCCATTGAGAGTGAGCAAGAGACCAAATAACTGCTCGGGATATGATGTGCAAGGAGTCTCCCTGGCATACACTGATCACTCAGTGTTCGCACCACTGAGGTTGCGCCATGCCAACTAGGATGGTGTAGGATTCGCTGCAAGGAATGGAAGATGTGAGCCATTTAGTTCTTTGTGGACAGTCAGAAACTTTGAGGTTGTCTATTACCTTTTGTCCTAAGGGAAGCAGGGTCCTGTGATGGAAATGGGCTTGGGAAGCCAACTTTGCTTGGTCCAGTGAGGCCACCTTCCTAATTTGTCAGTTTACAAGCATGAGGCCCTAGTTCCTTCTGGGAATACGTGGAGCCCATCGTGTCTTGCTCCTGATTTATGTTATATGCTACAATGAATTTATGAATATTCCTTAAGTGAAATCAGTATGTGGCTCCCTTATATGGGAAAAGTTGTTATCTGAGATGACACCGAATGGATTTTTGAACCAGGTAAGCTCTTCCTCATGAGGATGGCCCTGGTTTGTGTCCTGGTAGGACTATTTGAAGATGATAACTTTTTGGAACCACTAACACACATAAATGAATAAAAGATGTGTTTACTGGATGTTTCTAAAACTTGCCTGCCAAGTTTAGCGCCTACAGAGAGGGCCATAATGATAGGCAGTTCTTAACACTTTTAGAATTATAGAATTATAAAATGTTAGAACTGGAAGAACTCTAGGGATCTTTTAATCTATTGAAATTTTATAAGTGAGGCTTGGTGCCTGTGGCTCAAGTGGCTAAGGCGCCAGCCACATACACCTAAGGTGGCGGGTTTGAATCCAGCATAGGCCCACCAAACAACGACAGCTGCAACCAAAAAAAAAAAAAAATAGCCGGGCATTGTGGTGGGCACCTGTGGTCCCATCTACTTGGGAGGCTGAGGCAGGAGACTTGCTTGAGCCCAGGAGTTGGACTGTGAGCTATGATGCCATGGCACTCTACCCAGGGGGACAACTTGATGCTCTGTCTCAAAAAAAAAAAAATTTTATAAGTGAAATAAAGTTAATATAGTACAGTGGTTCCAAAGTGCTAAGATATTTTGACAAAGTCTTTACCAGTTTGGGGCAAAATAAGAAATGAAGACAGTTGCAATGAGTTTTTCATAAAGTTGTATGTATTTGGTTTGAAGACCTGTTACTCTGAAATTATATATTTTTTAATTCGAGGGGCTAAAATGTCTACTCTGTTGTGAAATGATAGTAGCAATAGATAGCTGTGTTTTTAAAAATATTTTTATTTTATGAAATAAAAATTTGGCAGCCCTATGTCTGTCTCCAGTTTGGGGATAGAGGTGCATTTTACTGGCTCTGAGACTCCAGAAGTCTAGGAGTCACTGTCATGGTATATCTGCCCTGGACCCTGAGCATGTTAACTAGGCTAATCCTCCCCTGCCTGGGGTCCTGTCCTGAAGGTCAGAGGAGGCATTAGCTGAAATGGCTGTGGTCTAGAGCTTTAACTTTCTCTGCGGCTGTTCTGGTCTAATTAGCAGACTCACAGCCACTGTGCCTTGAGGGCTTCTGGAGAGGCCAGGGCACACAGTGTTTCCAGACAATCTTGAAGCAGTGATTCCCAGACTTTGCTGTGCTAGAGTCATCTGGGGAGCTTTAAAAATCCTAATGGCAGGCTGGGTACAGTGGCTCACATCTGTAATCCTAGCACTCTGGGAGGCTGAGGTGAGTGGGTTGCCTGAGCTCACAGGTTTGAGTGAGAACCCCATCTCTAAAAAATAGCCCAGCATTGTGATAGGCACCTATAGTCCCAGCTATTGGGGAGGCTGAGGCAAGAGGATCACTTAAGCCCAAGAGTTTGAACTTGCTGTGAGCTATGACGCCAGGGTACTCTACTCAGGATGAGTTGAGTGACTCTGTCTCAAAAAAAAAAAAAAATCCTAATGCCAAGTTGCCCCCCAAACCAGTTAAATCAGAATGCCTAAAAGTGGGAGCAGGATGTCAGTACTGGGGAATATCTACCCCTGGGTGTGTGAGGTAGAGGTTCAGAGCTGAGAAAAGCACCCCCCCTTGAGCAGCTCCTCTCTGAGACGAGCAAGGTGTTATATTCCAGCCTTATTTTGGTAATGACTATTGCCCTGCAGGATCTAAGAGTTTATCACAAAAGAACAGTGAGTTGACACCCATTTGCAGGGACATAGACACAGAAAACCCTGTAACTTGTACAACAAACTATCCTAATCAGATCAAGTGGGACTCCACAGAGATGGAGCCATTCCCAGGCTCTGTTGCATTGGAGCCTGCCTTATGACTTTCTGCATACAAGGTTGGGTTCAGAGATGGTCCTGCAGCCGCGCTTGATAGTACAAAGACATTTCAGATAGCATATACAGGCATATTAACTATCTTACGAAAAATCAAAGATTAGTCCAGGAAAAAACAGGCAAGTAACTAGGAAGATACACACTATTGGACGCTTCGGTTTTTAATGCCGTGTCCCTGAATGTCATCTCTCTCTTTGTTGCTCTCCCCCTACCCCACCTTCTCTGAGCTGGTCTCTGTGCCCTGCGCCCCTTCTTCTCCTGCCAGCCTTTGGCTCTTGCCCCATGCTCTTCTCCCTCCATGCTGATTTTAGTTGTGCCAAGTCCTATCCCAAACAGCCTTCACTCAGCTTGGTGCTGTGTCCCTCGTTGGCCAGGAGGACATCCCCCTGTCTGCACTGCCTCCCGCCTGCCCTACCTTCCCCTGCAGCCTGATCTCTCTTCCCTCATCAGTAATGGCGCTCTCTCCACTGACTGCCCTTTATCAGGGAACTCCCCTCTCTCCTGGCTTTCTGTGGTGATGTCTGTTTCTGCCTTTGGTTCCATCGTGGTTTCTGTTTCTCCCCTGCTCTCTGTCACTGGCTGAGGTTTGGTCCTTTTGTCTTTGTGTTTAGTCTCTCTTCCATTCCCAGTGCTCCATCTCCAGCCCTGTTCTTCCATCTCAGGCTTTTTGAGCTGCTTCAAAAGGTCCTGGTCACTTCTGCAGTCCTTTCCTGACCTCTCTGTCTCCTCTCATGGTGTTCCTGTCCAAGCCCCTCAGAGCGAACCTCTGTTTGTTGTGGTAGGGGAGTCCCTGTCACCCCCTTACGTTTCCTTCTCCCTGGTGGTTTCACAATATGTCAATCTCTTATCCACAGCGTCTTTCCAGTCCTGAGGCTCCCCAGTGTGAGTCTGGGCTCCTCTTCCTCAGCTCGGGAATTTGTCCCTACCCATCACCGTTCAGGGGCTGCGCAAGCTAACCCGGGCACCATGGGCTAACCTGGGCACCATGCTGCCCATCCTGCCTCATCCCCAAGCAGACCAGTGCCTGGCCCACCTTTCACCTTCCCTCATGCTCCAGGCCAACCAAATCCTGCTCATCCTTAGATTTTTTTTTCCTTTCTGTATAAAATTTGTCTTTATGCAAGATCAGGAAAGAAAATGTTTTTTTCTGAACTTCCCATGTTCTTATCGTCCTGTCTCTTCATGCAGAACTCTGGTTTATTGCCTGTGTCGTTGGTTTGCGTGTGCTCCCCACCCTCCTCAGCCCCCACTTCCCCGACTGCGAGCTCCTGGAGGGCAAGGCCAGCTCCTCTCCTCGCAGGCTCCAGCCCCTGCCACCAGCCCTGCCTGCTCATTTGCAGGTTGTTTTATCTTATGGGTGGAGTTTTTAATTTTTGTAGCAAAGGAGTTGGTTGGGGACTGGGAAAACCAATTTCTACTGAGTGAAAGAAAACCTAAAAGAGAAGCATCAGAGAAGATCCTGAAAGAAAATATTTGAGAAAGGTCGTGCATAATTAGGAATACAGCACAGCATAACAAGGAGTGACCAGAACAACAGTGCCTCACAGGTGTTAGAGTACAAAATATTAAGAGCTTGTTCTTTGGCTTGGCGCCTGTGGCTCAAGTGGCTAAGGCATTAGCCACATACACCTAAGGTGGCGGGTTCGAATCCAGCCAGGGCCTGCCAAACAACAATGATGGCTGCAACCAAAAAATAGCCAGGCATTGTGGCGGACGCCTGTGGCTCCAGCTACTTGGGAGGCTGAGGCAGGAGACTTGCTTGAGCCCGGGAGTTGGAGGTTGCTGTGAGCTGTGATGGCACAGCACTCTATCCAGGGGGAAAGCTTGAGGCTCTGTCTCAAAAAAAAAAAAAAAGAGCTTGTTCTCTGATTACTAAATTTTTCTGGTTCCCACTCTTCTGTTTTATAAGATAATTGCATCTACTTTGTAGAGTTGTGAGCATTGAAGGAGTAATTAAAACACCATGACCTGTTAGCACAAGTTTCTTTTCAATACATGGTAGTTTAATGTTTGTTTGCCCATTGCAAAGGCTGTGCCATTGAGGTAGCCTCCCACCTGAGAAGCAGTTGGAGGTAATGTGAGCAAGAGCCTTTCTGACCCTTCAATTGAAAATCTAGAAGCAAAACTCACTTATGAGACTATTACATTAGCCCAGAAAATGCATGTTGAGCACCTATCATGAAAGATTCTAATAGACCCTGGGTGTTGGGGATGAATAAGACATAGTCTGTCCCAAAAGAATGGATATCAGTGAAGAAGTTACAGACAAGTTAGAGGTAAAACCTTAAGAGAGGAAAGAATTTTGCTGTAATGTAAGGAGACTTTCTCGACTTTTCTAAGACAGGAGAAAGTCCCAGGGTGCTAAAGTGCCCCTGGGGTGACGAGACAACGAGGCATTGGGCTGCAAGGAGTCTGCTCGGTAGATCAGGACACCGTGCTGGAGATGCAGGAGTGGGTTCTACCCCACCCCTGCCCCTGCAGGACAGCTTGGGCACCTGTCGCTGCGAATGTGGCCTCAATGTGGTCCCGGGAGATGAAGCAAGAGCGTCATCTCTAATTGCTGGAGGGCTCTCACCAGCTCTGACTGCTAGAGGGTTCTTAAAGCAGCCAAGCCCTAGGATGTTGGGAAAATACTAAATAGATGCAGAAATTCAACATCACCATTATCCTATCACTTCTGTGTGTGTAGCCAAAGCCAGGTTTACTAGTAAAGGATCCCACTCCTCTCATGGGAAGGATTATCCAAAGCTTACTGTCTTGGGATTGCTGGGAAAGGAATTAAGGCAAAACTCTGAGGAAGAACCAGATTTTGTGCAGTGTGTGCAAACAGATTCCTGCAACTGGACTGAAAATATGTGCTTTTCTTTGCAGGGGAAGGTGGAGGTAGAAGCAGGGAAAGAAGGTATGAAGTTCGAAGCGAGCGCCTTCTCCTACTATGGCGCCGTGGCCCTGACGGCCTCTCCAGGTGCGTTGTCTCTGTGCCTTCTGCTGACCTTATCTGTTCACTTTCTGAGCTTTTTATTGAAGTATATCTATCATGAATACAGACTGTACAAATCACAAATCTGTACGGCCATGAATTTTCATAGACTGAACACACCTATGTGAAGGAGTACCCGGATGGAGATAGAACACCACAAACCCTGAAGGCCTGTCCCACTAGCTCCGAGTCACTGTCCCCCGGAGTAACACTCTGGATGTCTCAGCATAGACTGGTTTTGCCTAGTTTTAAACATTTTGTAACTGAAAGTGCACAGTAGGAATTATTATATTGCTTTTGGCTTCCTTCACTCCATGTTATGCCCGTCGTGTTCACCTGTGTTGTGTGTGACTACACTCTCTTGTCATTGCTATGTATAATGTTCCATTGTGTGACTGTACAGTGACATGCTTATCTTTTTATGGAAGATAGAAATCGGGGTGGTTTCCTGCCTGGGGCTACTCTGAATGGTGTGGCTATCAACGTGCTTGCACATGACTTTCGGTGAACGTGTGTGTGTGTGTGTGTGTGTGTCTCTGCTGGGTGCAGAATACCCAGGAGTGAAATTGCTGGGTTTGGGGCACGTGCAGCTCCAGCTTTGGGAGAGTCTGCAGGTTCCCAGAGTGTACTGTGGTACTGTGAGGGTTCCGGTTGCTCTGCAGCCAGCGCTTGGTGGTGTTGAGACTTTAAAGTGTTAGCTATTCGGGAGGTTTTAATTTGTGTTTTCCCGAGGGTGAATGAGGCTGTCCTGTGTACTTAATGGCCTCTGGTTTAGAGAGCTGGCTACTCGAGTCAGTCAGTCGAGAGTGGCTATGCTGTGGGACCAACTGCGTTCTCTGAGCACAGTATTCCAAGCTGCCTTCAAGCAGGGTGCGTCCTAGAAGGACATGAACGCACACAGGTGCTGATGTCCTTGCTCACTTTGAGGACAGGCCCAAATGGTCTCTCTGTGCCTTGCTTGCCCCTTTACCCTTGCGGGAGCCCAGCAGGCCGGCCACGGTGCCGGAGTGCCACCTTGTGGCCAAGAGGCCAAATGATGCGCTGCGCTAGAAAATTTTTAGAAACCTCAAACCTAAAAACAGCCCATCCTAAAAGAAGGCTGTCTCTTCTGAAAACCAGTCTTACAAGAGGAGGAGATAACGCCAGACCAGTCTGTTTTTGGACACCACCGACTGTACCATCCCACAGTCTAAGGAACCCAAGGGTGTTACATTTAGAAATCTATGAGACGAGAATTCTCTTCTATTTCCAAACTTCCTGTGCCCCAGACATATCTTCTCACTATCCTGATGCAGAATTTTGAGCCCAGTGGGCACAGTCATTGCCAACTGCTGGCCAACAGCCAGTGTGACCCTCCGTAATTAGTAGGTTTCTGTTATAAACTTGAAGGTGATCTGTTTGCACTGCTCAGGGGGAGAGAGCAGTTCTTAACTGGGTGTGAGAAGACCTGGGTTGCAGCCTCAGTTCTGTCACATCCGGGCTATGTGACATAAGCAAGACATAATGGTTTCCTCATTATGAAAAGGATACAATATTACCTCATGTGATTGTTAGAAAAACAGAAATGCAGTGATGCTCACACATGTGCTTTGCAACCTTGAAAGCATTAGAGGAAATCTTGGCATCACAGAAAGTGTCAGACTGTGACTTCCTTTGATAACCCAGCCCAAAATAGCCCCAGAACCAGACTGAAAATGTGGCTTTGAAAAGCAGGTTAAAAGGGTAAGTTGTACATATTTATTGATAACTGGTTCTTGAAACCTACATATTAGCCCGGTTCATATAGAGCTGTAATGTAAGGACTTATTCAGAAAGGGAAGGCAAGGCATGGTGGCTCAGACCTATAAGCTTAGCACTTTGGGAGGCCGAGGCAGGAGGATCACTTGAGACCAAGAGTTTGAGATTAGCCTGGGCAATAGCAAGGCTATTAAAAAATAAAAAATTAAAGAAGGAAAGTGAAGGGTAAGCCTCTGAAAGAAAGCCTGAGGGCAGCTTACTCTCCTACGTTGGAAAAGCTGAAAATGAAGGGGAATTTCATTAATGGAATCTTATTTATCTAAAAACCTAGTGTGTTTTACTTTACAACTAGGATTCTGGATTTTATATATTCATTGAGAGGCATAGTTGTATAGGCATCTTAAGGTAATATTTCTATATATTATTGTTATTTGACGGGAAAAAACCTACAATAATCAGTTCTCAAGACCTGCCCAGAAAGTATGACTTCTGCCCAACACTGCATGTTCCTGGGACTCTTCAGTCAGCTGGAGCCACCACCCCTTGCCTGAGTAAGCAGTGGTGAGGATGACGTTGGCCTACCATTCTCAGGAAACCAATGTATGCGTTCTTTATTTACTTTCCTCTATTTTGACATTTCAAAGCATTCTGAAGCAATTCAGAGTGTCAGGTTAAAATTATAATGAGACAAATTGCCACAGATGGGGCGCTGCAGGCTGTGCAGTGAATGAGTATTAGGGTGCAGATACCAGCAGCTTGGGTCACGCTCTGACGGCAGTTGGTTACTAAGCTCCCCTTTTGTGTGGCTATTTGTGTTTTAAATCCTTAAGACTAGCACGTTTTGAACTATAAGCCCCAATTGGTTATTAATGGCTTAAGAGATTTCTAGGTTAGTAAAAAGCTTGTGGATTGGATTTCTCCTGATCTCGGCCTCCCTGTATTCTTCTTCCTGAAAAGCAGTATGTGTTCCTTTTTGTTTATATAAAATTACGTGGGCTTTTGCATTTCTGGAACTGAATGCTCATATTGGTAGAACAAGTATCTACTCCTGTCCCTTGATTGCAGAGATCTCCTTTCTTGCCTTTTGATACGGTCTCACCCTGTTTTTCTCCATTTTTCAGTTCCTTTGTCCCTGTCTCGTACCTTTGTTGTCAGCAGAACAGAGTTGTTAGCAGCAGGTTCTCCAGGTAATTCTGCATGTTTCCTTTCCATAATTCTCCTCACTGCCTCCCCTGGGCCCCGTAAACACCTGGCTGGCCAGGTCTGCTCCTTCTATTTGGACATGGCTGTGTTCAGTTTTCCTTTGAGCACTGAGCCTCTAAGGTTCTATGACTTCACTAGTGAGCTCGCCAGGGAAGCATAAGCCACAGCAGGTGTAGAAACTCACCTGGAAGACTGAACAGGCGTTCCGGACATGAGCAGTGATGAAACAGGGAAAGGGGGAATGACTCTGACATGGCTCATTGGTGCTCTCTGCCTTTCCTACATGCACTGCTGACCTTGAATTTTCAGGTCAGCAAAATGGGGCTGCTTTTAGTTCTTACTCTGACTTCAGTAAGTCATGGTGCGTGGAGTTGGCAGAGGCCCTCACACCCTCAAACCTGAGGATGCTTCTGTAGAACATACTCGGCTGAAAGCCTATGAACTTTTCTTGGTAAGCAAGAAAAATACCCTGTCCACATAGGCCCACAACATTCCTATTTTGAGGTCCTCTTTCCAATATGCATGTGAACAGGGGCGTGGGTTTCTGCCGTGTGTCAGGCAGGTGCCCTGTGTCTCCCTGTCCCCCTGCCTTTGTTTTGAAGTGGGTGCTGTCACATTCCTGACAGCTGCAGCTTACCTCCCTGCAGGAGAGTCTGGCTGTGCCTCGCTAAAGTCCAGCCATTAAAAGGAAGGGAAAATGCTTAATCTTTCTTTAATTAAAATTGCTGGACTTTCTCATTTGGTAGCACAACTTTTCTGTATTTATTTTTTTCCATACAGCTTATATTTTTAAATCTAACTGAAATGTGAATTTCATAATGCAGCTTCAGCAAAATCTAGAATGCTGATGTTTGGTGAAGAGAGAAGCTAATGTTTCCACAAATATTTGTTCTTAAAAAGCTTGGGATAGTTGAATCAAACTGGCAGCAGAATATACATATGTGTGTATATGTATGCGTGCATGTATACATAGGCATATGTATATACGTTTGTGGTTTTCACCCCATTTTATTTGCTTGCCGCTGCTACCTATTAAAAATGTTACAGGGATGAAAAACTACCTATGGGGTGTAAATAGGTACAAAAACCCAGATTTCAGCACTATATATACATGTACTGCAATCCAACTTGTACCTCCTAATTCTATTAAAATTTTATGAAGGACCGGGTGTGGTGGCTCACGCCTGTAATCCTAGTACTCTGGGAGGCTGAGGTGCGTGGATTGCCCAAGCTCACGGGTTTGAGACTGGCCTGAGCAAGAGTGAGACCCTGTCTCTAAAAATAGGTGGGCATTGTGGCAAGCGCCTGTAGTCTCAGCTACTTGGGAGGCTGAAGGAAGAGCTCAAGGTTGCTTTCAGCTATGATGCCACAGCACTCCACCAAGGGTATCAAAGTGGGCCTCTGTCTCAAAAAAAGAGAGAAAAATATTTTATAAAGGAATAAAAATGTCACAGATGCTAAAGTAGAGAGTGATTTGGGTGAAGGGGATAGCAATGTCATTTGCATATTACTTTTTCTGTAAAACTTAAGAGATTTCTTAGCCCTGCCCACTTTGTCTGACCTAGTAATAGGAAAGTCAATTTCGTAGGTCCAGGCCTTCAGGGATGCTGACGTTGCAATAATATGATATCCAAGAAGTAGGTATCAGACTAAAGCAGCGATTTCTAGTCTCTTCCAGAAGGAGCCTCTTGGTTCTCAGGAAAGAAGCTGGGAAGGTTTCTTTTTGTATCTTCTAGATTACTGCCAAAAAGAAAGGCTTCCTGGGTCAGATGGATAAAATAAGCCAAAACAGAAAGCAGAAGGAGAACGATTTTGAGAAGGCAGAAGAAAAATCAAAATGAATTTTTTTTCTTTTCTTTTCTCTTTTTAAATTTTATATTAATATAAGGATATATACAATTAGGTTATGTTGTTTGCATTTGTTAGGTAACGTCTGAGTTGTAGTTGAGTCCCTCACCCGGGAGGTATGCCATATACCCCTACATTGTACCTGTTAGGTGGGAACTTCCTGAGCCCCCTTCTCTCCTCCCCACTTAAGTTTAATTGTGGTTTTCTCTCCTTTGGGCCTGCAGTTGTTCATCTACTTAATTCAAATTAGTACTGAGTACATGGAGTGGTTGCTTTTCCGTTTTTGAGATACCTACTAAGGAGAATATTCTTTAAATCTATCCAGGTTAATATAAAAGATGTGAAGTCTCAATCTTTTTTGCGGCTGAACAGTATTCTGTGTTACATATACCACAGCTTGCTAATCCATCTGTGGGTTAACGGGCGCTTGGTTGTTTCCACATCTTTGCGATTGTGGATTGAGCTACTGTAAACATTCAAGTGCAGATGTCTTTATGGTAAAATGATTTTTTTTCTTTTGGGTAGATACATAGTAATGGGATTGTGGGACCAAACAGAAGGTCTACTTTTAGCTCTTTGAGGATTCTCCATACTTCTTTCCAAGAAGGCTGTACTGGTTTGCAATCCCCAAAATGAAAAAATTTCCCATAATTATTGTCATAAAGCTTTGGTGTATAAATTTGGCAACAAAGCCTGATATGACCTGGGGCTCAGCTGTTTCAGTCTCTTTTCTGCTTGATACGGCTCCTTGTCCCTCTGACTGTAGGTTAATGTGTTTGATTACAAGGGCCGCCCCAGAATTGCTGGGCATGTAGGTAATAAGAAGTATGTGGACTATATTACCTTTCTATTATCTTTCTTTCAAACATCTCTGGGCCCCAGGGCTTTAGATAAATGACATAAACTTGTACTATTTTTATCTTAATTATTACTGAGTTTGAGGCTGTCCACAGTGGCTCGTGCCTGTAATCCTAACACTTTGGGAGGTTGAGGCAGGAATATTGCTCAAACCCTGGAGTTCGGGGCTGCAGTGAGCTATGATGACACCATGCCTGGGACACAGGGCAAGACCCTGTCTCAAAAAAAAAGAGAGAGAGACTGAGTTTGAGGTTCTGGTAGTGAACTTCAGCTATGCGTTGGGCAGCTCCCCAGTCATGCTGGTGCCTACTGAGCTATTGGAAAGGCTCCTGGAAACAGACTGCCCCAGCACCAGGGGCTCCTGGAAGGGGGGTGAGAGGAAGCTGATTGCGGGTCTGGATAGTTAGTCCTCAGGAGAAAATAACAAGAGAATCACAAGTACAGCAGGTACCTCAGCTGTGCACCTCCCACTACCTGGGGGCTGAGCCAGAAGCAACGTACCCTTTCAGGGGTGTCCAGCCTGCAGCCCACAGGCTACATGGGGATTACCTGAGGACTTTTCTGCTTATCTGTTGGGTAGATATCACAAAAAGTATGCACAGACTTTTTATTTCTCACCAGTTTTTGTTAGTGTTTATTTAATACGTGCCCCAACACAACTCTTTTGACAATGTGTAACACAGAAGAAAAAAGGTTGGATACCCCAGTCATAAACACCATTTCAAAGGTGTCTGTGAAAAGGGTGATAAGCTTTGTGGCTAAAGCCTGGGGCTACAGTGGGATCCTTTGTTCTGACCTGTCGTCCTGATAAAGTCATCCCAGTGTGGAAAGGCTTTGTCATAAGGGCAGGTGTGTGGTGGCAAGGGCTGGGATGGAGCTAACGTGAAAGAACGTGAAAAGCGGTGGTGACCCGGCTCACTCACTGGGTGCTCACTGGGCATCGGATGATACGCTAAGCACTTCACACGTTATCTTACTGTTACCCCTTGCCAGGCCTTGCAAGGTGTGTACCATTATCTGCATTTTACAGACAAGGAATCTGAAGTTTAGTGAAGTTGGGTCATGTGTTCTAAGTTCTATTCCGTTAAATATGCAATATCTGATAAATTAGTAATTTGCCTTATTCTCTTAGAAGATGAGTGCAAGTGAGAGGAAGAACCATGGAGTAGTTCCTTTAATTTTGACTAACAATGGAAAATTAGTTCATGACCTGACCATTGTAGGGAAGGCTGTAACATAAAAATTTCAGGGGAATGTGAACTGATCATCTAAGATTCCTGGAGTACTTATGTTTTGTTCTGTGTCCTCCTACTTTAAGAAGGACATTTACTGGACAGTGGCAGGCCTGGATGTGTGGACAGAGCTTCTATCCTCCCTGACCTGGGTGCCATTACACCAGAGTGGGTGGCAGGAAGGAGTCCCCAGCCTGGTACTGGGACTTCACCTGCAGCCTAAGTGTACCTGGGTCACCACATATGCTGAGAGGAGCCAAGCGCTCTGCTATATTTGTTCAGGGTTCTAATTGCCTCAGTTTTGATCCACTGAATCAAACAAAAATGAAACCATGAGACCTAGGAAATCCTTTGCAGCTGGATTTAGTTAAAAATAAACTGTGAGGCTCGGTGCCTGTAGCTCAAGCGGCTTAGGCGCCAGCCACATACACTAGAGCTGGTGGGTTTGAATCCAGCCCAGGCCTGCCAAACAATGACAACTGTAACCAAAAAATAGCTGGGTGTTGTGGCGGGCGCCTGTAATCCCAGCTACTTGGGAGGCTGAGGCAAGAGAATCGCTTAAGCCCAGGAGTTAGAGGTTGCTGTGAGGTGTGACACAACAGCATTCTACCCAGGGTAACAGCTTGAGGCTCTGTCTCAAAAAACAAAACAAAAAAACAAAAATGAGCTGTGATGGGAGGCAGAGCATGAAGGCTTATGGAGAAAGCAGCTCAAGAGAAAAGGATTACTGACAGGATCTAGTTTGAGGCACTAAGAAGGATATGAATGAGCCCTAAATTCTGCAAAAATTGAAATAAGAAGAAACATCAAATTTATGGTGAAGCATGGGTGGAAGAATGATGAAATCATTGCAGTCTGTGGGGACAGTGCCCCCGAGGGAATGGACAACTCAGTGTAAGCCGAGACTAGGCACTGGTGATGATGAACCCACAGCAGCAGATCAACCACATCAGTTTCCAAGGAAAAAATTAATCTTGTTTATGCCCTAATTGAAGAGGATGATTGATTATCAGCAGAAATAATAGCCAGCACCATAGACATCTCAACTGGTTCAGTTTACACAATTCTTTTTTTTTTGAGACGGAGCCTCAAGCTATCCCCCTGGGTAGAGTGCCATGGCATCACAGCTCATAGCAACCTCCAACTCCTGGGCTCAAGCGAGTCTCCTGCCTCCACCTCCCAAATATCTGGGACCACAGGTGCCCGCCACAACACCTGGCCATTTTTTGGTAGCAGCCATCATTG
>CAUYQV010148054.1:0-51899 GCA_963574575.1 Galagoides demidoff | reverse complement strand
TGGTCAGCACATGGGGAAGTAGGGGTGATTGGTGGTCGGTGCATGGGGAAGTATGGGGAGACTCTTGATTGGCACAGGGGAATAACTAATCACAAGGGATGTGAGGTGGGGGTCTAGGGTGATATGAAGCAATAGGGTGGGTTGTTCTTCTGATTGGCTGGTTAGGATGCTTGATTTGGGGAAAAGCTTGGTTTTAGGGGAAGCTGAACTAAGATTGCCACATGGTCTCAAAATGGCAGGGGTGGAATGGGGAAGTTCTATAATTAGGCTGTAGCATGGTGCTGGCTTGGCTCTCCCAATTTCAGTAGAAAAGAAAATGACATAGGTCAGAAACATGGCTGTAAAGAAAGAACTACAGAGTATCAAAGAAGAATTAAATAAAGACAACCTAAATTATTTTATAATAACTTTGGCCAGCCATTGTGGTTCTCACCTATAATCTTTGCACTTCGAGAGGCTGAGGTAGAAGGATCACTTGAGACCGGGAGTTTGAGACAAGCTCAGGTGACATAGTAAGGCTCCATTTCTACAAATTCTTTTTTTTAAAGATTAGGAAAAAACCTTTAGTTATAAAATGTAACTTTAAATTAGCAAGAGTGATATATTAGGTGATTTTTACACATGGCTAAGTGAAAAGTTACAAGACACAGAAGAGAGGAATTGGAAATACTCTATTATAATATACCTGTAATAAGCTCATTTAAATGTGAACTGAACACTGTGACCCTCTTCTGAATAGTACAGTATGGTAAGGTGGAAAAAAAAAAGTAACTTTATACTAGACAAATCTGACAACCAATACCTCAGCCAGGTAAATGAAATTAATAAGATTGATAATTCAGGTTGATAGTTTATGTCTTTTCTGTGATATAATGAAATAACCCATTATTTGTGTGGTTTTCCTTAACAACCCCATAAATTCAGTTTAATTATTAGAAAAACATCAGAGAATATCAACAGAAGGACATTCTTTAAAATACTTTCAACTAGTAATGCTCAAAACTATCAAGAGCATCAAAAATGAAGAACATCTAAGAAACTAGCACAATCAAGAGGATATTAAGGAGACGTGATCAGTAAAATTCTCTGGGTCTGAATTTTGGGTCCCAAATCAGAAGAAGAACATTGAGTAAAAACTAAAGCTATAAGAATAAAGTATGGATACTAGTTAGTAATGATGTATCAATATAAGTTTAAATTGTGACAGATCAACCATATTAATATAAGATGTTAATGCTAGGTCAAAGTAGGTGTAAACATGTAAGAATTTTCTGTCGTATCATTGCAGCTTTTTTATACATTTGAAAGTATTATAAAATTAAAAAGTTAATTTTAAAAATGAAAGAGTTCTGTTTTCCTACTTCTGAGGAAATAAGGCTAGAGCAAATAAACTACTAAAACTAAGACTCTTCAACATAATGGGAGGAGGAAAGAGGATGTTAGGGAGATTATCTAACACTGACAGTGCATGAGTCTTGCCTCTTTTGAGGACCTTCTTTGAATTTCTTAGAAAATTAAGCTCCTTAAAATTGAATAAGTAACCAAAGATCAGTACTCAACAAAGATAGCATGGTAGGCCAAAAAATTCACTCTCTGAAAATAAGAAAATCTAGGAAAAATAGAGATTTGGGAAGGCTTGGGAGCAGGGAGTCATTTTTATTTGGCAGATTGCATCATTCTTTACCAAATGTACTATAAATGCGCTTAAACTTAAGATTCAGATAAGTAAATGTTTTGATTAATTGATAGTATTATGGAAAATCAGATAAACTTATTTGTGTTTCGTTGATATTACTTTCATAAATAAGCAAAATGTTGATAATCATTAGTGACCCAAATTTACGGAATTGTAGAAGCTGGTATTTGAAAAGATTTGAATTTGAATCTTGTGCTTTGAGGTTTATGTGAAAGAATTATAAAATTAATTGCCAGAATTCGAGATTTGACTATGGTAGCAACCATATTAATACATCATGGTAAAAATTTTGTAAATATTACTTAGGAAGTAAGTAATATTTCTTTCCTAATTTCTAAATTCTTGAGAGATATTTGGTTTTATCTATAAGTGCTAGCAATGATTTGCAATTTAATGTCCTATTTGATTTATTAAAAACTCACCAGCATTACAAAATTGTGTATTTTTATAATAATATTTTATTAAAGAAGAACTAAATGTCATTAGGTAAAATAAATAAAAAATAATTGTAGGTTATTTAGGTATTAAAGTTTTATGCCACTGTGATTAATGTGTTAAAGAAATAGATAAAAATTCCTCCCAAATGACAGGAATTCAACTGTCAAATTAAAATGCAAATGTTGTAAAATATAATAACTGTGTTAGAATTGAGTAGATGGAGTTAACAAAAGATTATTCACTGCAGAGGATTTGAGATTTAGGAGTAATATTAGTAAAAAATATATAAATACAGATCTAAATGCAAAACCATAAATTATCTAACATGTGTAATTCTAATTTTAGAAGAAAAAAAGAGAATATTGGGAAGAAACAAAATTTGTTTTTTAGAATTTCCATAACTCTTAAAGAATATCAGCTAAGAAATCGAGCAATTTTTCCAGACTTTAGGCATAATAAATAAAAAGGGAACCACATCTAGGCATATCATATTATATTCTTTAAGCATTTTAAGATACAAATAAAGAAAAAAATTGGAAATGTAGGTTAGACAGAAATATCATCTTAAAGGATTATTAAGAGGTAGTTTTCCAAGCTCGGCGCCTGTGGCTCAATCGGCTAAGGCGCCAGCCACATACACCTAAGGTGACAGGTTCGAATCCCCAGCCCGGGCCCGCCAAACAACAATGATGGCTGCAACCAAAAAATGGCCGGACGTTGTGGCGGGAGCCTGTGGCCCCAGCTACTTGGGAGGCTAAGGCAGGAGACTGGCTTGAGCCCAGGAGTTGGAGGTTGCTATGAGCTGTGATGACATGGCACTCTACCCAGGGGGATAGCTTGAGCCTCCGTCTCAAAAAAAAAAAAAAAAAAAAAAGAGGTAGTTTTCCAGATGAAACCATTAAGTTCAAGAGATTCTGAAAGTATTACCTTGAAGATGAAAAAATATCTTCCAATTTATAAATTATAACTTAATGAAAAATATTTCTCAACAGTGAAATTTTTAAAAGGCATTTTCTGACAAATATTTTCACCTCTAGGCCTTCAATAAAAGTCAAGCTACCTCAGGCATTAAAAACAAACAAACAAACAACAACAACAACAACAAAAATTCCAAATAGAAATATGGAAGTGTTGGAAAGATTTATGAGAAAAACAAGGGGCAAATATGTGCGAAACTCTAATGAATGTTGACTGAAAAAATAATAGTAATGCCATTATTGTCTTGTCGGACTAAAAATACACTCCATGTTTGAGGTTCCTGCATGATAATAGCAGTTGCCTAAATTCTAATTTCTTAATATTTCCTCAGAAATCTTGTCATTTGTAATTACATGGATGAAACTGGATAACATACCTTACTTGAAATAAGCCAGAAACAGATAGATAAATACCACATGTTCCCATCAATATGTAGTAGCTAGAACAAACGAAAGAAATTTGAATGTAGGAAGACTGGAATAGAATGATGGTTACCAGAGGCTGAGAAGGGTAGGGTGTGGGGATTAAGAGGGGATGGTTAATGGACACAAAAAGGGCTAAGGAACAAGGTCCAGTGTCCAGTAGCACAATAGGGTGACTGCAGTTAAAAATTTATTGTAGATTTCAAATGAACTTCCAGAATGCAATCGGATGTTCTTAACACAAGAAATAATCGATACTTGCAGTAATAAGATTGCCCAATTACTCATGAGTATGTCAAAATATCACATTCACTAAATAAATATGTACAACTGTTATGTAACCATAATAATTAAAAATGAAAAATTTTCAAATGATGTGAGAAAACATACTTTTGAGAAATATTGAGAAAACATACATACATATTGAGAAAAGTAGAACAGAAAAGCATGACCCAGAAGTAATAACCTTAGAACTGCATTATTACTTAAGGACAGAGATGAGAGTGAGGCAACTTGGAAGTTGATGATCTTTGGACCTAAGACTGAAAGGAAAATTAGAAGGAAGTAGTAGCAGTTAAAGATCCTACAGAAAGAAACATGAATTGTAAAATTATAAAACACTGTTTCACATTGCTCCAAAAGGCAGCATCATGTAATTTGCATTTTACTTTATTAACAGAAAAAAGCACCCATGAAATAAGGATTGTGGGAGTAAAAATCTTTAACTCCTGTCTATATACACCAGTGATTAATGGCTCAGGAAAGTATAACAACACTTTAAAAGAAATAGAATTCATAATTAAAGGGCTATCATAGATACAATAATAATAAAACAATATAAAGATCAAAATGCTTTATACATGAAAATATTTAGATTAAAATTCTACCTAAACAGCTTATAGAAAGCAGAAGAAACCTAACGAAGTACCCAGGTGGGAAGCAAATAATTTTAAAAGAAAGAGAGTTTATCAACGGGCTTAAATACGTGAAATTCAAATGGTTTGTTATATATCCACAGTCAAGGGAATGGATTATTGAAGACTCTTTCATGGCGCCAGTTGTAAGATGTCAGTGGAGCAGTGTATGTTTGGAAACAGTGACTAACGCTTGATTTTTTGTTGTCCCACTACCATACCAGAGTAGCATACGGTGTGCAAGTAGGAAGGGCTCTTTCCCACCGCCGATTTCCACTGAACTGCACAGAATTGGAGGACTTCCTCTCCCAAGGCAGAGTCCTCAGCCAGAGGACAGAGTAAGCCGTGAAACCTGAAGTTAAGAAAAACGCGATCAATTTTAGTCTCCTGACACCATTGCCCAAAGGCAAGGGCAAAGGAGGAGGTCACCAAAGCCGCTGCTGTGACCCATCCTACCTATCACGGAGAAGTTGGTTTGCTCCTATATATTTCATATCAAGCAGTCTGTTCATGACACATCATTTACTACTTCCATGTCTCACAAGGAAAAGTTAATGAAAAATTAAAGCACTCAATACAAGTATGAATGGAATCACTGAGGAGATGGAGGTTGTGTTTTCCCCTAAAATCACACCACCCTCCTCCTTTGAAAGAGAGCTCCTGGTTTTATTTTGCCATTTGATGACTTCAGATGGAGGGGTGAAGGCCAATAAAGGAGAAAAGACAGTCTCTTCCAGTATTTGCTCTTCCTGCAGGTTTCCCTCCAGCCACGGCTCTTCATCTGGTCTGAATATACCACCTCTGTGAAGCCATCCGTTCCTGCGGGCTCCACAGGTGTTATCACCAGCTAGATGGCTGGTCAACGTCCTGAATCATAGAACTTTGGACGCTTTCCTCCAAGCTTTCAGGCTCTGGTGATACAGCGCATTGGTTGTTGCTTTCGTACAACATTTAAGTTGGCAACTGCATCCTGCTATCACTCGGTGGTGTACAAGATGACTGGCACCTGGATTTGGATGGGAAAGAGCCCCTCCCCCACCACCATCTCCGGATTCTTCCCGACTAATGTGGAATGTGCAGCTGCTGCCAAGTGCTCCCTTACTCCCCGATGGGACTCTTCAGGATGCATACCTGACCCTAACTTTCCTGAAGCCCTCACTCAGAGGGGACAGAGGACACTGATTGGGGCCCCGAAGATCAGGAAATAGGCATCTGAGATCTGGTCCCAGAAAGGCAGGGAGCCCATGGGACACAGCTACCTATAAGCTAACATATTGGCCAGAGCATATGGGCCTTTATGTACAGAACACAAATTTTAAAATAAAATTACTAAGAATGTCAAGATGGTAACCAAAGAGTATTAAACTCCTTCTAAGTAGGATTTTATGCAACTATAATGGTTGCTTGTCCAGGATGCCAGTTCTGCATAGCGACAAGCAAATGCAAACACTTCAGTCTTATTCGATAAGGGATGCAAATTGCACATTTTCAAAGTCTGTGGAATATGAATGAGAGGATGCGGTCTGATTAACTTTTTAATTGCTTCTACAAATTAGGTGCCTGTATTGTACTTGGTAATTTTTCCCCTGAATGAATGAAATAATTCCTTCAAACTATTTGACTCATTACAGAATTGATCTATAAATTGCAGTGTATTGGTGCCTTAAATTTGTAAAGGTTTTATAAGAATGTGACATTATTCTATGTCAGTATGCATGCATCATGTATGTTGATAAAATTTCATGTATTTAATGTCATCTATCATAGCAGCATTTCATTCCATTTAAGTTAATAAACTGAAGTATTAGGTTAATTTTATAAAATTTTCCTTTTCTTCTGTTGACTGAATACACACATTTGTGATCACCAATCAGACACAGTAGCTGTCTTTTTGCCATGATTGCAGAATTCTTTAAAAGTGAATCACTGACTTACCAATGGTTGGTGAAGAACAAGGTAGTTCACGTGACCTTTCATCCACTTTTTAAATTAACCTTTGGGGAGCGCTACCTGGAAGGAATGAAGACCTACAACCTAACCTAATTTGTTTAAAAAGTTGCTAATGATCAGCCTGCTATAAATAGGCAAAGATATTTTTTCATGAAGAGGCCTTATTATGAAATGTTGTGAGCAGAATGTCCTTGATGTAGCACTGCTTATGTAAAACAAACCTAGGATATATGGTTTATGAGGTATGGCTTTCTGCAGAATATCACATAAGCTATAAAACTATAGGTTATAAAGTAGAGCTATTTTATGCTGGGGAAAGTAACTGGTTCCCCTGGTTAGAGGCCCCCTGCATTACTCAGGGCCAAAGATCTTCTATCTGACATGAAGGAAGCTGTGTTTCAGGTTTCTCTCTGTTACACCTGGTTCTCTATTCATCAGATCATTAAAATAATGGGCAAGATATCTGATTTGTTTGGATTTTGCATCTAATTCTGAAACATCATCTTTTCCATAATTATAAAGATACATGAGTATTTCAGGTTCGTATAGTTCAAGCATATTTGAAATTTGTGAATTTCAAAACAATGCTGTTTGAGATTAAGCCATTTATCTGGAAAAAGAGGGAAGAAAACATTCTTAATGTTAACATGCGCGATCATATGCACTTAAAACATTCTAAAGCTGTCAACTGCTTGGTCCATCAACCTTAACGGAAACCCATAACAGCCTCCTTGTTTTGTACATCTTTAATTTGAGGAGCAGAGAAGCGTGATGTTGTGCAGCTCCGTCCCAGCTGTCACTCACATCAGGGATACGAGGGAGCTTTCATAGTGTGCCGTATTTACATTAAAGTTTTTGTCATATATCTTGTTCTTTAATAAGTAAATTCATGAAGCTTATAATTGGCACACCACATATAATTTTAATATATAATATGTAGCAGTCTCTAACACTGATTTCACTTAATCTTTAACCTGACATATTGTAGGTTTTACTGTAGCAGTTCTCACATTGAGACTCCATCTGTTGATGGCAGGAAACAATATTGCTATACGCTAGGAAGCTGCCAAAAAGTGTAAATGACTTGATATGCAGCTAACTGTGGAGTTCAACTCTACTTAAAGATGCTCTTTTTGTATTTCTCAATTACATGGTAATAATCACTGAATACAACCGGTAGGATTCCCTGAAGATCAGTGTGACTTACACTTTTACAGACATTATAGAAGCGGCAATAAATTATCCCTATTACTGCTGATGTGTGAAAATTCCTGTAGCATCTCTCAGAGAAATACCTAGGCATTCTGGCTGAACTATTAAACATATTAGTTCATATCAGTGAGCTAAATTAAGGTTGCCAAATGATTTCTTGAAGCCCTACCAGTCTGTGAAGCCTTTAAGTTACACTACCTTGATTATATTAGTCACAGGGCTCTGCATAATCCTCCCAGGCATGGCAGAGTGAAATAATATGTGCATTTAAAAGTAATTTATTTTTTGGAAAGTCTTCAAAAAAAAAAAAAAAGCAAAAGCCACTTGTTCATGGAATTAACAAGGGAGGACTTCTTGAGAAATATTCTTTCTCCAGGTCAGATTTATAAATAACCATTTGGCACCTATTGTGTGCCAGGAAGTCTGCTGAGGGCTGGGTCTGTAAGTGCCACAAAATATGCTTTCTGCCTACAAATAGCACACCAAGAAATTACCAAAAAGATACATAAGCACGGAATCAGGAAGCAATCCAGGAAGCACAGAAGAGGTCAAAGAGAGAGGGAGAGACGAGAGACGTGACATGGCAGTTTAGAGAGGGGAAAAAGCTAGAATTTTCAGTGAAACTGGCTTCAGTGAAAACAACCCTCAATGTGTGTTTTTGGTTGTTGTTGAAAGGTATTGAGAAAATTCTATAATTTCTATGATTTTGTTTTATCATCTATAAAGAGTTGTCTATTCAGTATTTACTAAAGGTTTAAGGTAGGTATTAAGTCAGATATATGAAAATACAAAAAGCCACAGAAGAAAAAAATTAATGTCTTTAAAATCAGAGAGCTGTACATAAAATATTCCATTTAACTTAGGTATCGAAAACTAGGTATGTTTTACAGGTAAAAGAGGAACAGAGATAATCATACAAAAAACGCACAGACTCATGAAAAAGCATTCCCTCTTTGAAACATGCTAAATATTATATGATCCTGTGTCTAAGTTCTAAAATGGATCGTACTTGGAATTATGAAACAAAGGTCAGAATACAGGTAGGAAAAGACAAAATAGTTGTTTTCTAACTAATATAATAGAACATTTAATTGGGTGTATGCTGTTGAATTTGAATTGTTTGATTTCTTACAAATTAACTATTATGTTTGAAAGTAAGAATAAATTAGAATCAGAAGAGAAACAGCTTAAAATTATAGTATAAATTCCCTAAAAAGGAGATTGTGTAATGTCTGCATTACATTAGGACTTATATCACCTAGCGTGTATTAGGAAATAAATTTTACCATATATGTTGACAATATTAGAAATTTAAAACAAATATGTGTGATTTAGTACCATACATTTATAAAGCAATTATTAATCATACATCATTAATAAATTCCATAAGTTTATTTTTATTTATCATTTTCTTTGTGAATTCATTGACAGATCTCATTCTCACAAGGCAACTTCAATAGGCTCCATACATTAGTTACTGATTTTGAAGGGTATATTCCCATGATACCCATGATATCACTGAAGTTTCAAACTATCTTAACTGATTCCAATGTTCTGTAGTTTTTAGTTTTGCCAATAAATGGAAATTTCTTTCTGTTTACCATGAACTTTAAGTATGGCTCATATATATATTTTAAATACATTAAATTTACATTTGAAACTGTTAGTGTTTTTAATTTTTTCAGTATAATTTACCATATTAAGTCAAATATGAAAAAGTTAGTGAATCTTTCCTTCCTTATTCTAATCTTAATAGGAGACCTGCTTAGGTTAACCCAGCAAACTAGCAGCACTGGTATTTTGCTCAGAGTTCACAAGGAAAAAAAATCAAAAATTGCCTCTTTTGTTGTTGATTCATTCATATACTCACACATTCATAAAGTGCACAACACTGTGTTATGCAGGATTTTTTTTATTTCTATGAGGTGAAAAATATACATACTAACAGTGAACCTGACTTCCAAAACGTGTATCATTACATTACATACACTTATTTGGTTGGCCAACTTATACATGAGAATCTTGATTCTTCTCACATTAAATAAGTTAATATCATGAATTTGTTTTGAACATGCTGCCTATTACCTCTGCTGTTCATTTTCACTGGATTCCTGCTGAACTTGCTACCAGTGTGCACCATCTCCTAGACATCTACCCTAAGTCTTATACTTGTTATCTTCTTTCCATAAACTCACTTTCCTAAACTTTTCTCTGGTTGAAGCTCACCAGTTTGGGGCATCTAGAATACAAATCAGGAACATTTAGTTATGGGATTCAAATAGGTTTGCTTTTTACATGACTATCACAATTATAAAAGTGAAATACAGCATAAAAGAACAACGTCTTAGTACAAAAGAGGAAGTAAGTGATGATTAAAAGTCTGAGGATAAGGTGCAAGTTAAAATTTTACTATGCTGCTAATCACAAAGCTCACAAATAGCAGAAATTAAAGAAAAATAGATCTTTGTCTTTTGTGAATGGTAGGGTGTAGGCATTTGTGGAATATTAAATTATTTATTGATATTTTTGTTAATGTTTCCTCCCTCCCTGGATCTGTATATTGAAATCTTTTGGACTTAACTTGTCAGTGGCTTATCAACTGGGCTTGGCCATATGACTTGCTTTGACCAATGAAACATACATGAAACTTCCATTGTGCTTTCTCCTTCATTAGTCTTTAAGAGGCCTGGAAATGTTCTGCCCACCTCCTTGTCTGTGTCTTCCCTCCCTAATCAAAAAAGCATATACTAGGGAATGGTTGATACTTTAGCCTGGATCCTGGAATGAAGACCCCTCAAGTACACTTAAAAACCTAAAGTCCAGCCCATCACCAGCCACGATTTGTGGAAATACAGTCTGTCAGCAACCACTGTATTTGTGGAAATACAGTGAATGTTTGCAAAGAAAGATCTCTGAGACACACATAAAATTTTCTGTGCATTTCAAATAGCGGTAGGAAAAGGATAATTAAACACTGAAGAGTCAACTGTATTTTTTTTCTAAGTTTCTAAAACTAGAGACATAAAGCAATGGCCAAATGTTTATTTTTTTTCTTTAAATTTCATCATTATGTGAAGAAACTGTTAGTTTCAAATATAGTTCATTAGGTCAGCTCTGCCAGTGAAAACCTAGGAAATTATCCATATGGAGCTGGATCATCAGATTTAATAAAACATTTTTCTACCCTAAAAAGACTAGTCATAGGCCATAGCCTCAGTCTGTTCTTGCATGCATTACCTTCTTCTTGAAAACTATGTATTAATTTTGGATTTTTCTAGTGTAAAAAGTGAAATCTAGAGTTAAACATTTGGAGAAGAACTATAAGAAATGTAGCTTCTGGTACAAAATAAGATGAACTAAATAACCTAATTTTATGCGAAGGTTCTTATAGATGATCTAATAAGAGAAGTGCCAGACATTTATTATCAAGATTCGAAAGAATTCTACTAATGGATTTGTGATTCTCTTTAAAATTTACAGAGCACTTTATCAAAATTATCTCATCTTATTTAATCATTACAACAAATTTACAGAGAGCAGCCAAGCATATTTCAAAAATGACAACAGCCTTCATAAAATGTGACACCATAGACCTTTCTAGTTCTTTATAAACCAAACTATAAAGATTAACAGGGTCCTAATTCCAGAGAGAATTAAGAAAATGTGGGTTGTCATAGTGAGGTGCTGACTATATCAGTATGAACCTTTTAATTTTGTAAATTTATATTTTCTTGGTACTTCACATTTTTCCTCTTTAACTAACATAGTGCTACAGCAACTGGCTAAATATATTGTTGCTATGGAAACAATAGGGTCTTTCTCTCCATCTCATACATATTGGTATATTCTCCTGATATTTCATTCACATGTACATTTATTTTTATATGAAAAAAATGATTAAGCATTCTATAGCTCTTGGATAATTAGGGAAATGTAGACAGCATTTTCACACTTATAGGACAATAGAAAATTCTCTTCTTTTTTTTTTTTTTTTTGAGACAGAGTCTCAAGCTGTCACCCTTGGTAGAGTGTGGTGGCATCACAGCTCACAGCAACCTCAAACTCTTGGGCTTTAGTGATTCTCTTGCCTCAGCCTCCCAAGTAGCTGGGACTACAGGCACCGACCACAATTCCTGGCTATTTTTTGGTTGTTAGTTGCAGTTGTCATTGTTGTTTGGGCTGGGGCTGGATTTGAACCTGCCACCCTCAGTGGCGCCCTGCTGACTGGCTATGGGTGCCGCCAGACAACAGAAAATTCTTAAATAAGCATTCACATTCATTATTCATTTGTAATGAATGGCCAAATGTTTATTTTTTTTCTTTAAATTTCATCATTATGTAAAGAAACTGTTAGTTTCAAATGTTCATTAGGTCAGCTCTGCCAGTGAAAAGTTAGGAAATTATCCATGCTGGGATGGTAATTCTTTTTTTTTTTTTAAGACAGGTCCTCAATCTGTTGCTGACTTATGATGTGCTCAAGTGATTCTCTCGCCTCAGACTCCTGAGTAGCTGCGACTAGCTAGTCACCATATTGGTATTCAACTTAAAATTATCATTTTACCTTCTGCACATTACTGGAGACAGAATTTATTTAATTGAAATATTTTATGAGAAATTATCACTTTTTTTTTTGGTGATACCATAACAAAATGAACAAACTTTGTTTATTGCTAGACAAAAAGGAAAGATTGTTACGATAATTTCTGCGATGTCTCTTATATAAAATGAACAAAATATTTTAGTCACAGGTTCTCCTGAAAGTATTCCTTTGGCAACACAAGAAAGCTAATGAAAAGTAAGATTACATACACATAGACATATTGTTCATACAAGAGAGTCCATGAAAGGGATTTCTGACAGTGTTTATGCATTGCCACTGTGGCGTTATGATTTAATAGTGCTTGTTCTGGATTTATATGTTTTCTACTTTCCCCCATACACACTGAAAACCATGCTCAATATCAAAGTATAATTCATTCCTACTTCCACAGACATTTTAATTAGGACTATGGCAAAAAAATATTTAAATGATAAATTCAAACTCAAGATGTTTATTGAAGCCCATTATCTGATAAAATAATATTCCTATCAATTCTTATTGTATAGAGGAGGCTATCATTGGTTTAGAAATACTTATGAATATTGACTTGCTTATGGTTAGTATGACATTTTGTTTTACCTTAATCTGAAACATTTAAAAACACTGACCAAGAAGGCACGTAAGACAAAATTTTGAAGTTTCTTTATGTTTACCACCTAAAGTTGATTTGACATATGCTTCACTTGAAATCAAAAGATACATGTACTATAAATGTTCTTTATATATTTAACCTATTCTTTCATTTTATAAAAAATTGCACATTAAATAAATATACCTTTTCCTAAAATTGAACAGAATTTATTCAATACATTTAATAGCCTGTTAATAAAAAGATGCCATTATAAATGAATGTAACCTTTTTTCTAGGTCCTATAATCTGATGCATGCATCAAGTTGATGACCACAGTCTTATCTTCATATAACCAGGAAATAGTTTTGCATATGAAGGTGATCCTTTATTGCCTCGGCATAACAATATTAATTACTAATGTTAATCTGACCTGAATTGTAACGAGTGTCTTTTTTTTCTGTCTCACTATTCTAAACATTGAATTGTTACTATAAAATATAAAATCTCAGAACTTTTTTCTATAGCTGCATTAAAAATTATTGCAATATATGTTGATGAAAATTCAAGATGGTTTTCTTTTCTTTTCCATAATCCTTCAAGTTAGAATATTAACAATCATTCTACCCATGTGTCCACACTCATACATAACAAACACATTCTCATGTAACAGAATGATTTCTATATGGCCTGAATGAAATTATGAAAGGAATAAAACTGATAAGAGGTAAAAAAAAAAAATAAAGCTATGTATCAGAAATTATTCTATTTTATGTATGGCTTTCCATTTATTTAAAAACTATACTTAGGGAAGAGCTATAATGAAATTATTTTAAAATATTATTTTATTCCACTTTTATTCTTTTTCCATATTCTGATGTCTGGATAGGTTTGACAATAAAATGATCTCTAAAAGACTGTGTTTAAACAAAAGCAGGTATTTTTGTAGGAAAAGATTCTTTCTCATGAATAACTTGATGAGCTTCAGTCAAATGCTAGGGTGTCATCTGTCCATTTTCCACATTTTATTTTAGTTTATTGGCATTAGCTCTCCTTATAGCTTACAGATCTGTAATATATTTTGGAAAAAAATAAGGTAAGTTTCTAAATTAGAAAAATAATATTTCTTTTTGACTTAAAATCTTCAATTATTCCTCCTGTGCGCTCATTCCTCTATAAAAAAAGAGTCTCACCATAGAGAGAAAACAATGCAGCAATATGTAGCATCGCATTCCTCTGGATCAATTCTTTTGATGTGTCTTTCAGGGAATACCAAATACTCCACGTTCTGGGCTTTATGTGAAATTCAGAAAGGTGATGTATAGTTGCAAGCATTTCCTAACACTTTGACCTTAAACCTTCTTATCAGGACAAATCTCACAGAATAAATCTCATCAGTTTATTCTCTGGGAAACATGGCTCTGGATAACTTGGTTTTAATCTTTACAATTTGTTGGAGCAGAATTTCTAGTAGCAGAAAACCCAATCTCATGTATTTAATTTTAGCACAGTGATCTCAGGACTTCTGCAGAGTATTCCGTAGTTCTCAACTTTCCTAATGCAGCACCCCTTTAATACAGTTCCTGTGGGTCGCGACCCACAGGCTGAGAACCGCTGATGAGTGAAATGCACTCACATATTATGCTTGTGTTAGAAAGACGTCGCATTCTCGAGCCTGCGGTCCGTGTAGGGGAGGGGATTTCGGATTTGCGATCCCTGTACTCCCAGTCAGTGCTCCAGCGGCAGCATGAGGACTCTTCCCCTTCAGTTAGCTGATAGTGTATATTAACCTTACTATTTTCAGCACAGGTCACTCTCTACCTGTTTTCCAGGACTTATTGGGAAGTTTCAGAAACCGAGGGGTTTTCAGTGGTTTGATTCATACCGCGAGCACATCCTGATACTCTGGCGCGTGTCCCTCCCTGTCACAGCGCAGCATACGCTGACAGCGGGGTCCAGGCCCCACTAGTGCCTCTTTTGTCTTCCTCAACTGAATCCTTGTCTAGTTCAACAGAAAAATTGAAAGGTTGCAGAAATACACAGTTTTCAAAATACACGGTGTCCCAAAGGTCAGCCATAAACATGTTATAGGAAGGGAATATGGGACATTGTTGCTTAGTGTATCTTTATTTGCAAAATATTCATTATAAAATTTTACAAAAAGTGGCCAACTCGCAGAGAATATTTTGTAAATATTTTCTATTTTTGACCTTTGGAACACCGTAGTGCGTTTTATCCCTTCCCCTCCAAGTGACTTCCTTCCTGCCTCCTTTATTTCCTTTCTCCCTCTCTCCTCCCTTCCTCCTTCCTTCTGTCCCTCCTTCCTTTCCTCCTTCCCTTGCCCTTCTCTCCCTTCCTCCTTTTCATTCTTCCTTTCTTAATTAACCTAGGGAGCTCCCAGAGAGTGAATATTGTGAATATGGGAGAGCAGAAATCTCATCAAAATGCCAGTTTCATTTTCCTTGGCTATTTGCCCAATAATGAAACTGCCACATCATATGGCAGCTCATTTATAATTTTTTGAAGAACCCCTGTACTGGTTTTCACATTGCTCTAATTTACAATTGTATCAACAGGGGACCAGTGTTCTTATTCAGCACATCCTTAAGAACATTTCTCTTTTGTTTTTTTGATAATAGCCATTCTAACAGGTGCAAGGTGTCAGCTCTTGTGATTTTAAAATGCTGGTGATTAATAATAATGAGACTTTTAAAAATTTTATTTTGTTTTATTTAGCATCTGTTGGCCATTTATTTGTCTTATTTCCCCCCATTCTGTAGCCTGTCGCTTCACTTCATTGTTTCCTTTGCTTTGAAGAAGCTTTTTTGTTTGATACAATTTTATTGTGTCTATTCCTTTCTTTGTCTATGCTTTGGAAGTTACATCAAAAAACACATTGCCCAGGCCAATATCATGACCTTTCCCCTATATTTACTTCTAGAAATTTAGTTTTCAGTTTTACACATAAGCCTTTAACCCTAGATTTGGGATTTCTCTATTATAAAATAACTTATCTATTTCCCTAATGTTTTTTATTTATTACTTTCTAGAATCCTAGTTTTAATAAAAACATGTATTTAAGGTGTATAACATGTTGTTTAAATATACATGCATACATTGAGATGATTACTAAAATGAAGAAATCAATATATCCATTTCCTCACTAATGTTTTTTCTTTTGATGAGATCACCTGGTCAAGAAGACCAGTCTGAAGTTGAGTCAAGATGAGGGGAACTTTATGGCTATCTTGGTCAGAATCTTATGAGAACCCTAAGCTCTGTGGTTTGAAGAAACTGTCTTTTTCATCTGTTCTAGATTGTCTTTATTCATTCATTTATTCTGTCGCTCCACTTCATGTACTCAAGAGAGTTCTAACACTGGGCAGTAGTCTTTGTAATGCTGGTGTCTCGTTTCAGAGAACTTACTGTTTGCTGAAACTTCGTTTATCTCCTCTCTGTGGTTACTCAGAGATTACTATAAGGATGACTGTTTCCTCCATTGTCCTAGAAAAGATTGCTTCCTCCAAAAGCACACTGAAGCCAGTTATTTATTACCCCAGGAGTGACCTTTCCCCCGCAGGGATGGTGCTGCTGCTACCTCTGCCCCATGCAGATCTAATCTGAGTGCTCTGTATTCAGCCCAGCTGCTTCTCTGTTCCTGGGCCCAGCAAAACCTGTTCCACCCCCTGTTACTGTGAGAGCTTTTATTCTCTTTACTTACACTATAAAGAATGAATTCCAGAGTAAGGTCTTGGAAGAAAATGAATCACTGATTCTGTGACAGCTCCCGAGTAACCACTAAATCACCTCCATGGCTGAGGCGGTCGGTGTTCATATTTAGACTGCAAATTTTCTCTGCCAAGGAGCTGCAGTTTCAGTAGGAAACACCCCTGATGGAGGGGAGAGGAGAAAGAATTTTTAAAACAGCAGTGTTATTGGTGACGTTCTGGTAATTCATTAGGGCAGACTGTACATATTTTAATTCTTTGAGCAGAAAGAAATATTCATGACCAACTCTTCCTTTTCCTCAGTGAAAGTTTCCTTTGGCAACTGGAACAAATCTGATGGAAGTGCCGTTTCTTTTGTCGTTTTATTTTTGAAACTAAGTCTAACTCCTGGATTCAGAATGACAAGCCTCTTGCATCAGCCTCCCAAGTAGCTAGTACTACAGGCCAGCCGTTTGTTTGGTTTTATCACACTTCTGTCTAATTCTCCTCCTGATCTGAATCTTCACCCCTCATTCATTCAAACCAAATCTCAATCTTGAAAGCCTAGCTCCAGCACATTTGCTAATTCACATACTAACTTAAAACTATGTTAATCATCGTGTTTTTCTTCACAAAATACTGGGAAATGTTTAATGTAGATTCAACATATTTGTACACATTCATAAAGATTGAGGATAGACAAAGGATAGCCCATAGGTCAAATCTCACTCCATACTGCTTGTATGTAAAGTTTTTTTTTGAACACAGCCACACCTATACTGATGGATTGCCTATAGCTACGCTTAAGCTACAAGGTCAGATAGTTGTAACAGAGACCACATGGCTCAAAGAGCCAAAAATGTTAATTATCTGACCTTTTAAAGAATGATAATACTTGAATTAAAAAGAATCATTTTAATTTTTCCTCTATAGACACCGATTAATGGGGTGTCATAGGGATCGTGCTTTATATTTCTCCGAATCTGTATTGTTCACACAGCATCAAGTACTGAATTATAACAAAGTAGTGTCTCAAGGAAATATATTTTTGTAGATGGATAAATTGCCAGGACAATGTAATTTTAATTATAACGACTAAAGTATTATTGTAAGAAAACTATTGTAGCTTTTTAAAGGACATTTTCAGTGTCAGACTTGTACTATCATGGTTTTATTTTAATTTTATAATTTAGTACAGAATTAAAGAAAACAAGCAATTTAGTGTTGCAAAATTTCCCTTGAGCATAGAAAGCTGAACTTATTGAACAATTCAATCTTGGTCACTCTGTGTCTCTTTAAATATGTTAAATATGATAGACCCATATACTCTGCTATTTACCTTGGATTTTTAAATACAAAGATTTCCTATTGTGATCATCAAGCATCTTATTTGAAACTCTATCTGAAATAATTTCATTATTTATTTATGCTCTGTGTGTGTCACTTCTACTACTCCTGAAATTTCCTAGAGGGTTCAAGAACTGTCCTATCATTGGAAACTCATCTCTGCCCCCTCCCTCATCTTATGCACCATTACATTTGAGCTTTCTCCCTTATACTGTAACTTTACAGTCTTTTTATGACTTTTAACATTAACTTATTTTCTATATTATAAATTGTTTCCTAGTTTCACTAACATCTCACTTTTTATTTAATTTCAGATAATTGCCTCTATCAATGTAGCTTGTGAAAATGTGTATTTAAATTTCTCATGCCATATTTCATTTACAGATCTTTTATAGAACAATAATTTTATAAATATTTCCTAAAAATTTCATTCATGGGAAGACATTGAAATTAAGATTAAGAGACTTACTCACTATACTGTGAATATCATAGTTTTAAAGGGTAACATATTGAGCAGAAAAAATAGCAGGCTTAATTTGAACCTGATAGGAAATTAAAATAGAACTTTAATGCTTTTTATAAGTGACATTATTGAGGTGTGATTGACATACAAAATGCTGGACATATTTAATGTGTATAAACTGGTGAATTTGGTGATATGTACACCCATGAAACGATTGTCATAATCTATGCCATGAACATTTTTTTTTGCCTCCAAAAGTTTTCCTCCTGTCCTTTTAGTAGTGGTTATTATTTTTTACAATGAGATCTTTCTCTTATCATTTTTTTTTGAGACAGCATCTCACTATGTCACCCTCAGTAGAGTGCTGTGGCATCAAAGCTCACAGAAACCTCAAACTCTTGGGCTTAAGCGATTCTTTTGCCTCAGCCTCCCAAGTAGCTGGGACTACAGGTGCCCACCACAATGCCTGGCTATTTTTGGTTGCAATTGTCATTGTTGTTTAGCAGGTCCAGGCTGACCTCGAACCCACCAGCCTCAGTGTATGTACCTGGCACCTTACTCGCTGAGCTATAGGAACTGAACCCTCTTATCAAATTTTTAAGTATACAGTGTAGCGTTATTAAGCAGAACCTAGATATCTAGGACTTAATTGTCTTGCATTGTTGTACCCGAAAATTCTCCCAGGTGACCTCCAGCAAACAGTCCGAGACACTCCGATGTAAGAAGCAAGAGGTGAGTTTTATTCAGGCCCCGGGAAGCCCTGACTCTCCTGGCATGCAAGCGGAGGATGAGCCTTCAGGCCCAGGCCAAGCCTGAGCCTGGACTCTCCTGGCATACACACCGAGGAAGAGTCTCGAACCCAGCGTGGAGGAAGTTTTTATGGGGTACAGAAAGCAAGAAGGGTAGGAGGGTATGAGTACACTTTTCATTGCTGGTTAGTGATTTCACTAGTAAAGGAGGATTTGTATTGGTACAGGTGAGGGGTGGGGATTTCTTAACCGGGGGCTAGAGGTGGTGTAGCCTAATTAGGTAGTTGAAGGAGAATACTTGAATTCCAATAGAAACCTATTACCTATTATGGGATCTGTTCAAGGGACTGAAACTTATTACCTATTATGGTGGTATGATAGCTGTCTGCCTAAGGTGTCAGCAGGTGTGGGGCAGGCAGCAGGGAGTGGCCCTGCAGTTTAACAGAGCTTATGCAGTAAATGACAAAATGGCGCTGGTCTGACCCTTTCAGCATAAAATCTGTTACAAGAAAAAGTATCATATTGACTACATGTATTTTTCAAAACAAAGCTTTCCTAACTTCCTTGTGTTCTTTTTAATTAAATAGGATTATGGGGAAAAAGTCTTTAAATTAAATCCGTATTTCTTTTTTTTTTCCCTTTTCCCTTTTTTTCTTGAGATGGAGCCTCAAGCTATCCCCCTGGGTAGAGTGCTATGGCATCACAGCTCACAGCAACCTCCAACTCCTGGGCCCAAGCGAGTCTCCTGCCTCCGCCTCCTAAGCAACTGGGACCACAGGCACCCGCCACAATGCCCGGCCATCTTCTGGCTGTAGCTGTCATTGTTGTTTGGCGGACCTGGGCTGGGGATTTGAACCCGCCACCTTAGGTGTATGTGGCCGGCACCCTAGCCGATTGAGCCACAGGCACCAAGCCTAAATCCCTATTTCTTGCTCAACTTATCCTACATAATAATATGTGATATTAGAAATGAAACTTCATCATAAACTAGAAATAATGGTAACAAGATCATTTAAATTTTAAAAAGAGAGCAATTAATCAAAACTTTTCACAATTCCATTTTTTTCAAAACCACAATATTTTAAATATAAGAATATTTATAACATTGTGTAGATTAGATTCAAGTCATAAATGAGAAGTACTACTTTTTGTGGTTTGGATAATATGGCACAAATTATGAAAATTAAAGCTATTCAGTGCTATGTTCAATGCTACTTTTCTTTCTTTGGAATTTTGAAATTGACTTTTTGTTCTTTTACAAAATTCAGTATCATTCTATTCATGGAAATCATGTTTTTTCTTTTCTAAGCACTCAAGTAGCAAAATTTAATATATGTATATGTTAAAAATAAGATTTTCAAATTTCAACAGCTATGATAAAAATAGTTTTCCTTGTTAGCAAATAAATATATACACACACACAATCACGCCATGTCAAATGCTTCTATTAAAAGCATGCTTTCTTATTAATAGTTAGTGGCTGGTTTAAATAATTTAAGATTATTTAATTGAGAAACTTTTTTCATTTGAAATCTTTTTGTAGGTCAAATTTGTTTCTATTATTCATTTTACTTTTTTTTTTAACTTTGTCTATTTTGGGGAAGTTATAAAGCACTTAATATTTCTTCAATAGAGGTCATCATCTTGGAACACATCAGGAGGTAAGAAAAATACTTCATACACTTCTTATACAAATAGACTCTTCAGAGACCCCCTGTGGTTGCATTCCAGTTAAAGTATGTTTAATTTCATCCTCAGGTGGTTTTCGCAGGAAACAATTTCATCTCTATACAGAACTAGCAGAGCCATACCTGTAATTTAAAGGTAAATTTACAAAGATAATCTTAACATTGCTCTATACGGACCTAGGTGCTTTTTAGTTTCAGAATCTTGTATTAAACATTATATTTTAACACAATTTAATCCTGTATGTAAAAATCAAATCCAAATAATATCAGGTATTTTATCTAAACAGTACCTTCATATCTACACATTTGGAAATATATCATTGTAAAGATGCATTATTTACAACTGCTGCTGTGATTGTCATCTTTGCTACTGTTAAAAAGACATGCTATGAATATGCAGCATTTATGATTTTCCAAACACCATTTAAGTGTTTTGCATTTGTACATGTATCATTTGTAAATTTTTAAAATCTTTCCTCTGCAAACGTTTCTAAAACTTGCCAACATCCCTAGTCTCCATAAAGTTTACCATGACATGCTCTGCTGCAGGAGGGTCATGGCCTGTGGTCTTGGTAATGCCTTTTTCTAATACTCATATTCTTTAGGGGATTTTTTTACCAAGTATTTTTTAAATACTTTGCTTATTTTTTTTCCATTTCATACTATTTGGAGTTTAGACTTCATGGGTTAACACTTCCAGTCTCCTAGTTGAATGCTAAGACTGTAATCATACTTTTATTAATTCAAAAGACTTAGGTACAAGTGGGGTTTTGTTACACGGTATATTGCATAGTGGTGAAGTCTGGGCTTTTAGTGTATACCTGTTGTACCTCATAGGTAATTTTTTTATCCCTCACTCCCTCTCACCCTTCCCCCGTTTGAGACTCCAATGTCCATTATACCACTCTGTGTGACCACACATAACCAATGCTAAGCTCCTGTTTATAACCAAGTGAGAACACACTCCATTTGGTTTTCTGTTCCTGAGATATTTCATTTAGGATAATGTCTCCATCTAGTTCCTCTAGTTCCATGCAAGTTGCTGCAGAAAACATTATTTCAAACATTATTTCATTTCTTTTTATAGCTGAATAATATCCCTTGGTGAGCATGTGTATGTGTGTGTAGGTATGCCACTTTTCTTATCCATTCATTGATTGATGGGCAGTTAGGTGAATTCTTATCTTTGCAATTGTAAACTGTACTTCAATAAACATGAGTGAGGTCTCATTTTATATAGTGATAGAATGATTCATTTCCCTTTGGGTAGATACCCACTAGTGAGAATGAAGGATGGCACGGTGGAGCTACTGTTGGTTCATTGATAACTCTCCATACTTATTTCCATAGAAATTGTACTAATTTACATTCCCACCAACAGTGTATATAGGAACATTCCTATTTCACCACTTCTGTGTCAACATCTCTTTCTTTTAGGCTTTTTAGTAATGGCCACTGTGATTAGAGTGAGATGTATCTCAAGGTGGTTTGAATTTACCTTTCTTCCATTATTAGTGATGTGGAGCATCTGTTCATATATTTTTTGGTCATTTGTATGTCTTCTTTTGGAAAGATGCCTGTTCATGTTATTTTCCCACTTTTCTTTCTTTTTTTTTTTTTTTTTCATTAGGATTGGTACCAGTGCACAGAATTCTAGTAGTTGAGTCAGGGAACAGGACTAAAGAGTTCAAAATTCACTATCCAGAATTTTACTCAATTCCCCTCTCCAGTAAATTCCCTGAGCTTTGCCTGATTCTACCTGTGTGGAGCCCTCTGATTCACTGTCTCTCAAGAATTAACCTCCAATCATCTGCTTAAGTGAGATAGGATCAGTTATTCAGTCAGCTATGCGGAATGGGAGGGAGATATGGAGAATTAACTACTTCTTAAACAGTGGAGTGTTTTTTTTTTCTTTAATAGTCTACAATATCATGCCAGTTTTTGATACTGCTATTCTTCCAGTGAGTTTGCATGTTGAAATTTCTGTTCTAACTTGATTAACAATTACTCATCTGCATCCTAGTTTCTCCCTTTTATGCTTCATAGTTTTGTTTCATTTTTGTACTCTTCTGATAATTTTAGTTGAGTTCTTGGTCAGAATGACGGTATGTTCAGTTTACTATTTAAATGGTTCCCTCTGTATTTTTTATTGGAAACAATTGCTCAACCTCACATTTCTAATCTCCTGAAGAATAAAAATCACATATTCCAGTTCAGTTAGCATTTTTAGTTTTAGAGGCTAATGATGGCTAGGCACAATTGTTTCTTTTCTGTTGTTATTCATTCTTAGGATTTTTCTTTGTTAGTTTTGTTGTGCTCCCATTCTTCCTTCAGGCAGAGCTGACCATCTGAGGCAGTGCTAGTTATTATCTATATATTCTGTGTCCACATAAGCACTGATTTTCTTCTCTTCTTAAATATGAACAAATAATTAATAAAAACTTATTGAAATGTAAAACATTAATTCTTCAATGAATAAATTAAATTTTAACTACACTTACTGTGACAGGTTATCTTAACATAAAAAATTAAGTCATTTTTGAAAAAAAATTAACTGATCATTGATGTGGCCAAAGGAGACAATGGCATGCAAATCTCATTCAGCTGTGCTTTGCTTCATTGTACTTTCCAAATATTGTGGTTTTGGGGGTTTTGTGTTTTGTTTTACTTAACCAATTGATGGTTTGTAGCAGCCCTGTGTCTAGCAAGTCTATGGCACTATTTTTCTGACAGCATAAGGTCATTCATGTCTCCCTGCCACACTTTCATAATTCTAATATTGCAAGTTTTTTCATTATTGTCATATCTGTGATGGTGATATCTGATCAGTCATTTTTGATGTCACTAATATAATTGTTTTGGGGATCACAAATTACACCTATGTAAAATGGTAAACTTAATAAATGTTATGTATGTTCTGACTGCTCTGCTGACCAGCTGTCCCCCCATCTCTCTCCTTCCGTTCCAGCCTCCCTTTCCAAGATATGCTGATATTAAAATAAAGCTAATTAATCAGCAATAACCTTGTAATGGTCTTTAAATGTTCAAGTAAAAAGAGTCACAATTCTCTCACATTAAATCAAAAGCTGGAATTGATTAACCTTACTGAGTAAGTCATATTGAAAGCTGAGATAGGTCAAAAGCTAGAGCTCTTGGACCAAACAGTTCACCAAGCTGTAAATGCAATGGAAAAGTTCTCAAAGGAAAGTAGAAGTTATGCTACTTTCAAATGAATAGCAAGTGCAGCAGATTGATTGCAAACATGAAGAAGTTTTCTTTTTTCGGATTAGAAGATCAAACCAGTTATAACATTCCCTAAGCCAAAGCCTAATCCACACCAACATTCTAACTCTTCAATTCTACGAAAGCTATCACAGGTGAGGAGGTTGTAAAAGAAAAGTTTGAAAATAAGTTAGTTTATGAGGTTTATGGAACAAGTCATCTCTATAACTTAAAAGTTCAAGGTGAAGAATTAATCCCACGCTTATATATACCATTCTGAGAATCCTAGGGCCCCTAAGAATTATGCAAATTCTATTCTGCCATTGCTCTAGAAATTAATCAAGAAAACCTAAATGGCAGCGCATCTTTCTTCAGCATGGTTTATGGAACATTTCAAGCTGTTGATACTGAATGCTCAGAAACAAATTCTTTTACATATTACTACTCTTCAGCACAGCACCTGATCCACCAAAAGTTCTGAAGGAGATACACAAAGAGATTGATACTGTTTTCATATCTGTTAACACAGTATCTATTTTGCAGGCCATAGATCAAGGAGTTCTTTCAGTTTGCAAGACCTTTTACTTAAGAAATACATTTCGTAGAGCTATAGCTGTCAGAGATAGTAATTCCTCTGATAGATCTTGGCCAAGTAAATTGAAATCTTTCTGGAATGAATTTACCATTCGCTATCCCATTCAGAACATTTGTCACTCACAGAATGAGATCTAAATATTAACATTAAGAGGAGTGTTGAAGAAGGAGATTCCAATCCTCATGAATAAATTTGAAGGGTTCAAGGCCTTTATGGAGGAAGTAACTGCAGATGGGTTGGAGACAGCAAGAGAAGTGGAGTTAGAGCTTCTGTCCAAAGATGTGACGGATGTGCTGCACTCGAACAGAAAAGGACTTGCATGTTAGGAATGAGCAAAGAAGGTGTGCCTTGATGTGACCTTTACTCCTGGGGAACACGATGAGCACATTCTTCAAATCACAACAAAAGATTTGGCATATTGCATAAGTTTAGATAATAAAGAAGCAGCAGGGTTTGAGAGGGTTGACTTCGATCTTGAAAGAATTTCTATTCTGGGTAAAATGCTATTCAAAAGCATTGCATGCTACAGAGAAATCTTTCCTGAAAAGAGTCACTTGATGTGGGAAAGTTCATTTTTTTATTTTAATAAATGACCACAGCCATAATTCTTTAAAACCTGACATTTTCTATACAATCGTCATGAGAAGTTTCTGAGATGCATACAACTCAAAGTATTTTTATACAGCATTTCATTTTTTTAATATGAAATATCTTTTGGATATTTTCAACCATACCAGAGAGTAAGCAGTTTTTAATTTGATTAAAAATGAACGTACCAACAAGGGATATCAGTTGTGTTAATTAGATCCAAATCGTATGCATTAAATCTATCCTTATTATCCTGGGATTCTGAATGTTTAATCTACTTTAGTGAAAATACTAGCATTGTGATTATAACAGAGTCAGGAATTTAGCAGTCAGAAATTTACATAATCTCAAATTGATTAACTTGAAAATTGTTGCACTTAGGAAAAAACTATACCCTGAACACTATACCCTAAGACATAAACACACTAAAAACATACAAACAGCAGTAACGCAACAATATAGTGAATATCGTGTATGTGAAGAATAAATGAGAATATAGATTTAAAAATGGGAAAGGAACGTATATTATAAAAAGTTGAAAATATTTATAAAATATGTTATACATATTATGACTAGATATACACATTTATTAAGGCATTTACGAAGCAAGCAAGGAAAAAAAAAGACATAAAACAATAAAACCCATAAATTTTTCCTGGTTATCTTAAAAACCAAAACACCCTGGAATATCGTCTATTAGGAAAAATAAAATACATAAATAGGAAATACACAGTGATTCATATTTTAAATTCAGCAGAAAGCTTGAGGTGAAGAAGTGAATTTTTTTTCTTTCACTAGTCATCATACCTTTTTCCAACTAATATTAAATATTTTGTCATCATAAGGTTACTTTCTCTTTCTCACAAGTAATGACAGGGAAATGACTTCTACTAGGTATGACCTTAATTTCTCACTAATTTTTCTGTTTGGTGGATTACATTTCACCAAACCAAAACAGGATGCTTATTTTATTCACTGTTAATCACCTACATTATGTGGATCATGTATGATAAAGTACATTAGTATGCATCTAGGCAGAAATGTATATCCTCACACATTGGTAACTTGCATATTGCTTCTTTGTGTTTAATTCATAAGCTGTGTAATGGTCTGAGTGGCTTTAATAAAAAGCATGTTAATTCATAAACTGTCTTTTTTTCTTTTTCTTAAGTAATCATTTCTCATAAAGTATGAATTTTGACATTTGACTATCACACCAAATTTTGCTTTTTCGTTGAAGACTAATTCGCTTAAGATGAAGGGCTGAGGAATTGTTGCCAAAAAATGAACTAACATTTTTGTTGATATTTCTGCATAAAATGCACCTTTTGAATTATCCACTCAATAGTTATTTATGATTAAGTATAAATATGCTGCTTCTGATGAAAACAACATCCATTTTAACAACATGAGTCCACTTGTATGCAGATTTTTTCCGTAAATATATTGTAAAACTTTTTGAAGATTTGTAAACTCAAACCCAAGGGGCATATACTGGAAAAATTGAGAAATTAAGAAAAAAATGGCTATGTCACCAATGCGTACCTCCATGTGTATTCACAGATAATCCCCCTATCGACATGTTAATTAACCATTTATGTTATTGGTATGGCTTCAGATCAATAGGAGCCTATTAGTAGATAAGCTTGGGTATTCATAAGATATACATGGATTTTTGTCTGCAAGGGGTTTGGGTAACTCATCCCAATTCTTTGAGGGTCACCTATATTGTGATATGCTACCTCTTTTTATTTTGGTTGTATTCAGTATCCAGTAAATATTATTGTGTTACTCAGACAAAAAAATGTGTTAAAGTGCATTTTTGGCTATTAACACTTAATATAATTTTTGTAATCCTGGGTTAAAACATACCATCTTATTATACCTTTTTTTATTATTCCTGTTCTATGATAATTGCACCTCATTTGCCAGGTATTCTTTTATTAGGTGAGTATTTATAATATTCTTGTTCAGCTTCATAGTTATACATGAGTCTTATTTAACAGTTATTCCAGAAATCATACCAATTATTAATGTTTAAAAACTTAATGTAATTAGTACTTTTATCTTTTTGAGAAACAATAGAGAAGCTTAATCTACCTTTAACTGGCTTCTTAAGAATTAATTTATTAATTGTTATGTGTTCTTTCTTGCAGCTGTGAAGTTCCATCTGGTACATTTTTTCTGCCTCTCTGAACTTCCTTCTCTCTATATGACTGATAATTCTTTCAAGGATTACTTCCCCATAGCTTAAAATTTTACATATTGTAGAACATTTTAGAATATTAGATAGTCTTAGACCATAATGTTATTACCTCTATATGAAATATTCTATTGCTAATATGACAAGAGGAGAATTTCTTTCTTATATTTTTAAGACTTAAAAGTCTTATAAAAAGTGCTCTTTTAATTTTTGCACTTTTTCTGGCTTTCTTTGTGAAGTTTATAAAAATGCATTATTATTAAGGTTTTTGTTTAATGTGTGTCTTTGACATTTATTCATGTACCTTTTACTTTCCATCTGGTATTAGTTTCTCTATTATTTTCTGTCATCCAGAATGACTGATTATTTCTTTAATGGAGGTTTACTGGTGTCAATTTCTCCCCTGCTTTGATTGCTGACAATGCCTTTATTTTACCCTTGTTTGAACTTGTCTTCATAGTCTGTGGTTTCATATTTAAGCTCAAACTTGATAGCCATTATTTTCCAAAAACTTTCTAAACAGTATTGCTCCCTGAGCCTCAAAATAAATGTTGGTTAGAGGACATCATATTGTTCCTTGTGTAATGGATAGTTTGCTCATTTATTCTAGTCTACTTGTTTGTTTTTGTGATGTGATTCAGTGAGATTCAATTGCAGTGTCTTCAAACTCACGTATTTTATTTTATTTTATTTTATTGAAGATCTAGTCAGTTGTATAATATTTTCATTTTGGATATCGTCTTTCTGTGGCTCTAGAATTTTCATTTGGTTTTGTAAAAAAAAACGAAATTTCAATTTTAATCCTGTTGTTTGATGAAACATTGATTTTTTTTTTGAATCTTTGAGCATGCTTCTAACAACCATTGAAATCTGTTTCTGCCAAAACCATTACTTATACCACGTTAGTTTCTCCTTCAAATGATTGGATTTTTCTTGTGGATATAGGTCATACTTTTGTCCTTTTTCACACGGCCAGTAATTTTCAATGGCTGCTAACTATGATGATTATTATACGGTTAAATATCTGGATTCCTTTATTTCCTTTTTATTGGGCAGATCATTAGGGTTTCTTTCTGGATTAAGAAGCAAGTAATTCTTAGATGTATTCCTAACATTTTGAAATTTGGTATAGAGTATCATATATTCTAGAGTGCACGAAGCCCTACATTCAAGTCAAAACTTTTCTGATATTTTGTGTATTCCACAAGGTCTATCTAGCACAGCTGATGGATCGTACATTTCTCACACACCTGAGATCTAGTATTTTGTTTAGCTTACCTCACACCTGCTGGCTACTTGCTTTTCCTGTGTTGTTTTATCTTGATCAGTATTATTGAGTCTTATCCCAGGTATGAAAATCTTTATTTTCAGCTCAAGACTAAAGCTTATGTGTAATGAATTCTGGTGCTTGCTTTCTTTCTTTTAAATTTATTTTTCCATCTCCTCTCCCCCTTTCTTTTTTTTTTTTGTTGGTAGAGACTGAATCTCACTTTATTGCCCTGAGTAGAGTACAGTGGTGACACAGTTCACAGCAACCTCCAACTCCTGGGCTTAGGTAATTCTCTTGCTTCAATCTCCCAAGTAGCTGGGACTACAGGCACCCACCACAATGCCCAGCTATTTTTTTGTTGTAGTTTGACCACGGCCAGGTTCCAACCTGCCACTCTTGGTATAAGGGGCCAGCCCCTACCCACTGAACCACAGGCACCACCCCCATTTCTTTTATTCTCCCCTAAATATTCCAGGGACATTGAAATCCCCAAAGTCTTTTACTTGTTTTCTCTCACCATCACAGTTTTCTGTCTGTCCCTGCATTAAGTCAGTAAACTTTTTCTGGGGCTAAATTCAAGATGAATTTTTTTTTTTTTTTTTTAATGAGGCAATTCTCACTTTGTCACCCTTGATAGAGTTTTGTGGCGTAATATCTCACAGCAACCTCAAACTCTTGGGCTCAAGATAGTCTCTTGCCTCAGCCTCTCAACTAGCTGGGACTACAGGCACCTTGTGGCTGGGCTATTTTTAGAGACGAGGTCTAGCTCTAGATCAGGCTGGTTTCCAACCACTGAACTCAGGCAATTCACCTGCCTCAGCCTCCCAGAGAGCTAGGATTACAGGGTAAGCCACCACGCCCAGCACTCAAGATCGATTTGTTTCTTAACTTCTGTTTCTTTTCTTTCTTGTAAAGTAATCCATGTTGCTTCTTTTACTATGTCTGAACACAGATGCATTAAATATTTTTCAACTTTCTAGTTTTATGGCTGAAGGGCTAGTATGTATTATTTTATCATCACTGAATGAGGAATCCTTTCACTTATTTTTGTTATAAGAACTGGTCCATTTTTGCTTTATTCTTATACCTAATATGAATCCCTGCTAATATTTACCCACTATCATGGGCTGTTTCCTGGCATAGCTTCTTTGACAAGCCCAAGGCGCCTAAGTTTGCTCCCATGAGTACAAGTCTGAGCAATACACCACTTATTTTCTCAAACTTTCTGTCACATATTCAATAGGCAAATGACTACAGATGAAATAAGCCACAAATATGGGGAAAACTCTCTAGCTTTCCTTCTTTCATCTAAGAATTTCTATTGCCCTAAATATGTAGGGTTTTAAAACCTATTTTAAAACAAGTACACAAATTTTTATTGCCTTTATCAAAAACAACAAATGCCATTTGTTTTTAGTAAAAGAATAATTTACTTGGCGGACCCTTATGTGCTATTACATTTTGTATATTTCCTCTATTGGACATATGTTTTCATTTTACTATTTGTTAGTTCAATTCTTCCTATTATTACTCATGTTTTAGATTGCCATACACATTAGATAATTTTTCATTGCTGTATGCATCTTGAGTAATATTTTGCATACGTGTCGACTCTTTATATTACTATTATTTTCTTTTTACTTTGAAATACTTTCAGGCTCACTAGAAATTGTAAGAAATAATACAGAAAGGCCACCTGTGCTTTTTACCAACTTTTATCCCAATGATAACATCTGGCAAAATGTCAGTCATAAATATTGGCATTGATATGGTAGAAATGCAAAACATTTCCATCACCACAAGGATCTCTTCCGTTGCTTTTTATAACCAGTCTACTTTCCTCCCACCTGAACCCCTCACCAGCCTTTATAATCAACTAACCTGTTCTCTAATAATGTTGCCATTTCAGAAATATTATATAAATGCACTTATAGACCATATAAATGTTTATGATTGTTGTTTTTTTCACTCAGTGTAATTCTCTGGAATGTTGCGTGTTTTTATGCATACCGCTGTTCTTTTTTCCTTGTTATTTCTAAGTACTATTCCATGGTATTGATACAGGACAGGTGGTGCCCCAGCCAGCTCAGTGGACCTGAACTGGAGGACCAGCTGCCTCCTCCTTGGCGGTGTTGGTGGGGCAGCAGCCGGCAAAGGAACCAGCCGGCTGGAGGGTAGGCAAGGGCAGGGGGAGTCTCCCTACCCCACCAGAGGCTACAGTAGCCAAAGGGACCGGACAACTGCTGGGGAGACACCGGCACCTTGGTGTTTCCTTCCCTTTATATTTATAACTAAAAACAGAACCCCCATTTCCTATGCCTGGGTCAATTTCATGTAAGTTTCCTAGGCCTCAATTCCATGAATGGACTGTATCCATTCATTAATACATTCATTCACCTTCCCCCACCAAACGGAACTATGTCCATTCATTAATACGTTCATTCACCTTCCCCCAGTGGATGGAACTGTATCCGTTCATTTCCTGGCCTCAACCCATGCACCTATATATATACCACTAAACGGAGAGAGACAGAGAGAGAAAAACGGAGAGAGCTTTTCTCTCCTGACTTGGGTTTTCTCTCCCTATTAGAAACTTTAGTCTTTTTGTATTCTTTTCTGTAAATAAATTCTGTCTTGCTACTGATCCTGTGGTCCATGGATTCATTCATCTAATCCCAGAGACCAAGAACCTGAAAGTCCAATATCAGAGTTGGAGAGCCAGCCAGGAGAGAAGACGAAATTCTGGTATCAGTATGAACGTACTACATAATATTAAAACTTCACCCATTGAAAAGGATGAGAATTGTTTCCAGATTGGGCTATTGAGAATAAAGATGATGTACACATTCATGTACAGGTTTTCTGTGCAAATATATTTGTCTAGAATATATGCCAAGAAATATAATCCTGGATTATATAATAATTGCATGTATTTTTTTTTTTGAAAAAAACTGTCAGATATTTGGGGCATTGGTACTATTTAATGTTACCATCAGCTATGTACAAGTGATATCATTTCCATGAGTTCTTGCCAGTATTTGGTGTTATCACTATTTTTTATTCCAGGCATTCTGCTGTGTGTGTATGACTGTCTTTTAAGAATTTAATTTATGTTTCCCTGATGGCTAATGATGTTGGACATCCGTTCATGTGCTTATTTACTGTCTTTATATCCTTTTCATTGAAATGTCTCTTTATGTTTTTTTCTTATTTTCTAATTGCATTATTTGATTTCTTTTTACTGTTGAGTTTTGAAAGTCCATTATATTTTATAGAGAGCAGTCTTTTGTGTGTTATACAGTATGAAAATAATTGTTCCTAGTCTGTTTGTTAGTTCATTTTCTTAACAAGGTCTTGGGAAAAGCCACAGTTTTTTTTTTTTTAATTTTTTTTAGAGTTCATTTTATTAACATTTCGTTAAAGAATAACATTTTTCGTAAGATAGCCAAGAAATATTTACCCAGCATCAAATCCTAAAGATTTTTCATTTTTTCCTGAAGTTTTCATAGTTTTACATTGATGTTTGAATTCATGTTAAATTATTAAATTCTGTAAAAGATGTGAAAGGTAGGTCAAGTTGGGTATTTTGGGATTTTTTTGTTTGTTTTTCATTTGTCCTGTGGATGTACAATTATTCTATTACCAGTCACTGAAACTCTAGTCTATTAAATTGTTTCTATTTGTAAATAATTTTTAGTCATATTTGTGTGGGTCTATTTATGGGGTTCCTACTGGGTGCCATTGATCTATGTGGCTGTCACTCCCATGACCTCATAGAACCTTTATCTATAGCTATCTAGTACATCTTGGAATTGAATAATGTGATTCCTTCCCATTTATTCTTGTTTTTAAAAAATTATTTTAGTTTGTCTAGTTAATTTTTCTTGCAGTATACATTTTAGAATTATCTCGTCAACATCTACCAAAAATATTGCCAGGATTTTGATTGGAGTTGTGGTAAAACTACATATAGAAGTGTGGAAAGTGCTGCTTGTTTATTTTGTAAAATCTGCCAATCCATAGCCCCAGTATCTCTTTCCCTTTATTTAAACATTTTCTAATATTTTTTGTCAACATTGCCTATATTTTGCATTTCAAGTCCTCTGTGTTTTGTTAAATTTATAGTTAAGAATATTATTTTAAGGACGGTGCTGATGGTTTAAAGGAGTAGGGTGCCGACCCCATATACCACAGGTGGCGGGTTCAAATCCATCCTGGGCTAAAAACTGCAAAAAAAATAAAAATAAAAAATAAAAAAAATAAAAAGAAAGAAAAGAAAGAAAGAAAAATAATATTATTTTAAGTGATTTAGATGGCATTATATTTTTTAATTTTGATATCTATGTTTCCATTTTAGTATACATAATGCAATTGAATTTTGTATGCATATATTCAAGGTTTATCAAGGTAGTAAGTAATATCAAAAAACTTTTTTTATTATTAACAGTTAAGTCTTGTTAGGATAAGTACATTTCATGGAATTAAAAAAATGACTAATTTTTATTCCATAGTATCTCCTCTTGCATTTTTTGTTTTAAATTCTCTCTCTATATATGTTTTATATTAATAACTTATTCTTTACCTTTATAAGCTGATATCATTTACCTTCATCAATATCATCAGTCTTTCATTCATTATATTCTATACTCAGATATCCATTGACTCCTAAAATTCTCTTATCTTTCAAAATCACATAAAACTATACAAAAATATATAAAATTACAGAGTTTAAAGTGTAGTCTAGGGAGCCAGACATCTAGCCAGATATTTATTCAACAATAGATTTATTTATTTAACCAGTTGGCAGGTGCATTGAGCACAGATTATGTGCCCATAACAGTCCATGTCCATGAGGACATGACAATAATAAAATAGAAAACTTTACACCTTGAGGAAGGTGTATGTTGGATTTTGTCTATGAAATACCAACTTTAAATTTCAGTTACATAAAAGGTGTTCTCAAAATTCCATCAAATATTTTATTTAATTTTAAAACCCATTACAAAGTCATATTTCAATTTCAAGTTAAATTACTCTTCATTGCAATTACTCTATTTCTCTATTTTAATGATGTCTCACTAGTGGGGGGAAAATGTAAATTACAGAGCTACATAGAACACATTGGCAGTTAGTGATCTTAAAAGACAATTTATCAAATGGAAAATAGTGTACAGAAACATCCACAATAATTTAGTACCATTTTGGTAGAATTATTCACATCATTTTTATTTAAAAAATGAAGATAAATAAATTTTTTTTTAAACACTCTGTGGCCAGGTATAGTGGCTCACCTCTGAATCCTAACTCTCCGGGAGGCCAAGGCCCAAGGATTGCCTGAGTTCATTAGTGGGAGACCAGCCTGAGCAAGAACCAGACCCTGTCTCTACCAAACATAGAAAAATTAGGTGGGTGTTCTTGTCGGCACCTGCAGTCCCAGCTACTCAGGGAGCTGAGGCAAGAGGATTACATTTGCCTAAGAGTTTGAGGTTGTTGAGAGCTATGATGCCATGGCACTCTACCAAGGGAGACAGAGTCAGACTTTCTCTTGAAAAGAAATAAATACATAAATATATTAAAACAAAAACATTCTGGGTACTTACCTAAGTGATAGTTTGGTAATGAAATTGAATTAGTGTGCCTCTGTTATTTCTCAAGAAAGCAGTTTTCAATACTGACTACATTTCTAGAATGCTTTGGCAATAACACCATTAGTGAGATTTCCAATAACTAGGAGCACACAGGAAAAATGGTAATGGACTTGTATACAGATAATATTTATAATTAGTTTCAAGATAAGCTTAATACTGAACTTTTTAAACTTTTATTTCTAATTAATTAGTATAACATCCTTTTAGAAAAATTACCATTGTAATATCTATACCAAAAAAGGCAGGCTGCTGGTGTATCAAAAGTCTAACAATGAAAGTCAAAAGAACAAAGGTGTTAGAAGAAACTATAGTCAAATTCTCAGATGGGCATGAAAGTAGTTGTATTTACTGTAAGTTCCAATTCTTTAAAATTAAAAGTAGAGATGAGAATCTTTTGCAAATTTAACTCAGAAGTGTTTTAAAATTCTGAAACTAGATTCAGTGATGCCACATCATCTTTACAAAAGCACAAACTCATACCAATGCTTGAGAAATATAAAATATTTTTTCCCTTTAACTAAACTGTAATATACACAAAGTACACGATCAATTGGTATTTGTTTTTGGATCTTTTTTAACATTTCTATTTTTCAGGAAGGGGCAAGTACATAGATCCTGAACCCTGCTGAGCAGCTTGTGTTGTGCTGATGTTTAGTGCACTGCGGCTTCTATATCATTAACAGCATTCCGGAGTCTATAAGATTTAGAGCATCTTCTTATGTCCTTAACCAGGTCATGACTTAGACCACATAGAGACAAAAATCCCCTTGGTGCAGTACTTCAAAGTTTACTAAATAGATTACAAAGTTCTGGATGTTTGAGATAAAAATGGTAGGAAGAGTAATAAAAAAAATAATATAGTTGGACACCTATTACTGACCTTACAGTAATGAATACAATACAGTAAAATATTGCCAGAGTTGAAAATCAGGAGAAGTGATAAATAATAAAAGGAAAATAATATGAAACTGAGAATTTTTTCCAGGATAAAATGCATGTCATTGAGAACAATCAAATGTTCTGACTAAAAACGTGATAACAATTTGACTAACATTTTAAAGATAAAAGCAAAAATTCCAGCTTGAGTAATTAAATGATTCAGCACGTGCCTTAGTCTCCCACTGTTGTAACAAATTACCACAAACTTAATGGTTTAAAATAACACAGAACTATTGTCTTAAAATTCTGTAGGTCAGAAATTTGAAAGGAGTTTTACTGGTTTGAAACCAAAGTGTACCTGAGGCCACATTCTCACTGGGGACTCTACAGAGTAATTAATTTCCTTTCATTCCTAGCCTCTAGAGCTGCAGTCTTTCATTTCTTGGCTCACCAGATCTTCCTTCATCTTCAATATCAGCAGAGATAGAATCCAAGTCTCTCTTCTTCTATGCCCCTGTTTCTGTGACCCTTTATCTTTCTGCGGTGATCAGATTTCCTTCAGTTTCTCTCCTTTAAGGACACATAAGATTACATTTAAGGCACACTGGGATAGGAGGGGATAATATCTTCTTCTGGGAATCTTAATTCAATCACATCTGCAAATTCGTTTCTTCCATATAAGGCAACATTTACAGGTTCTAGGGATTAGAATCTAGAGTTTTTTGGGGGGAGGGAGCAAAAAATTAATTCAAGAAGAAAACATTCTGATATTGACACTTTGGAGAACATTTTTGTCATTCCACACAAGGAAGAAAAAAAAATATATATATATAAATGATCTCTGACATGGAAATTATCTGAAGAGTAAAAGCCAAATGTTGTCATTGATTTCTTTTGTAAAATTTTTCATGTGGTACAATGACTATGGCTGACTAATACAAATAAAGTTTTATAAAAGTCAAATTAAGGATTTCTGTCTATGCATATTTTATTTTTTAGTCTGGATTAATTCACAGGTAGACTGTGATGGTATTGACTTGTCCAAAAAATAAATTTACTAAATTAAATTATATTATTTTAGAAAAGATATAAGAAGTCTTTTTTTAAGATTTTAGCTGGATACTTTTAACCTGGAAATGTATGTTGAATTAGATATAATTTAATAATTTTGTATCATAAATAGCACAGACGTTCTCATTCAGATTAGGAAAGGGTACAAAGCATATTCATTGCAAAACTCTAGAAATAGAAGATCATTAGAAGAATAGAAAAAATGTTTAATCAAATTAGCTAAAATACCACTAAGTATTGTATACTATGAAGGTACTACAAGTGTAAAAAGAATATTTTTTTTATAAAAATATGACCCGAGTACTCTGAAAAAATAATATATATGAGTATCATATCACATTGAATATGATTGTACCAATTCAGAGTATTCATAAATACCAGATAAATAAGCAATACTTTTCAACAGGTAGAATGGAGCCTGATGAAAAATACAATTCAAAAGGAAAATGGTTGACAGATGAAAATATTGGATCTTTTTACTAAAAACTCACCTCACTGTTTGAAAACCATATCACTTTGTTGTTTTGTACTTTAACAAATCTTATACAATGTCTAGAAGTTGTGCTGTCCATGACAGTTGAAATGAAAATCACAAAAATATAACAAAGTTGTATATGTTTGAAGGTATAGGGAATCTGGATTTTTTGATAGATAAGGTGTTTGTAATATAAAACTAACATAGAGTAAAATAAGAAAATCACTTCTGGTCTTAAGTAACATATTTGCCATCCTGGTAATTTGGTTTATTTTGGCTGGATGGGAACACGTAGGGGTAGGGCAGGCGTTGTTTCTTTCTTTGTTTTTTGTTTTGAGATAGAGTCTTACTGTGTTGCCCTCAGTAGAGTGCATGGCGTCACAGCTCACACCAACCTCTATCTCTTAAGCTGAAGTGATTCTCTTGCTTCAGCCTCCCAATTACCTGAGACTACAGGCAATTGCCACAACACCAGGTTAAGGGAGGACGTTCTTAATGGTATTGTATATCATAAAAGCATTCTCAGTGCTTCAGATCTGTATGTACATTGTGTCTAGATAGTTGAAAATGATTATCTTATACCACATTACAGAGGTACTAGATATGTGGAAAATACTCCAGTACTGTTTTTGTTCACTCCAAATGTAAATGGAAACAAGAAAAACACAGAAGCATAAATTACATAGAAATGTTTTAGACATACGTGTAACAAAGGGTTCAAGTGATATTACTTATATTTTATTTACCACCAAGATAAATGTTAGCACGGTTTATTTTATACACAACTATTTTTAACACGATATAATTAAGGTTATTTTTTTCTATACAATGGATGAATGACACATTTTTATTTGAGTTTGTTGCTGCAAATTATCTACATATGTATTTTCTTTAGGGAAAGAACCAAAATAAAAAAAAAAAAATGTCTATTTCCTTTTACTTTAACTGCCAGATGCTAAAATATCACACTTTAGCAATTAACATGGACATCATTCTATCTTCTATTTCTTCAAGTTTTATAAAAAATGGTGTTTGCCTCTGTCTCTCTTTCACTTTATCAACTTCCATCCTGTATTAAACTTTTAAATTCCTTTGGTGATTGGGACAGAACTTTAGGTTACAAGTCTTTTATTGACCAATACATTTTGGAATTTTTCTCTTTAGATTTTCTTCAGTTTTAGGTCTATCTTACATTGTTGAAAAACATACCTCATTAGCCACGCGTTGCAGTGGGCACCTGTAGTCCCAGCTAGTTGGGAGGCTGAGGGAACAGAATCACTTGAGCCCAAGAGTTTGAGGTGGCTGTGAGCTGTGACTCCATGGCATTCTACCGAGGGTGACATAGTGAGATACTGTTTCAAAACTAAATAAATAAATAAATAAATAAAAATAAAAACATACCTCACACTAATTTGTAAATACGTGGTAAAAAATAGATATATAAAACTATGAATATATAAAAAATACACATATAGCTAAAATATATATTTATATATAAAAATTTTTATTTTACCACATGTGTAAATACATGGCAAAAATGTGCACAAAACTATAAATATATATAAGTATAGCTAAAATATATATTTATATATAAGAATACATAAATATAACTAAAATATATAAAAAACTATAAATTAGCTACAATTCCCCAAGTACTGTGTAGTTTACATAAATTCAATATACTGAGTTTTTAAAAGCACATAGATTGGTCATTCAATGTTAATAAAACAGAAACACAGCAATATCAATTGAGATACTTTAATAATCTAGTACATGAGCAACTGAAGATCTCAAGTTTAAGGCTCTAAGAAAATTTACTAGCTGGTTTCAATTTGTGAATGAGTTGTTCTTTTCTTTTTCATATCCCCTTGCATTCTCAAAGGGTAAGTGTTCGAGATTACTGATAGTCAGAAAATATGGTACAGGGGCAGAGAGCTGTCACTGAATTAAAAAATTATAATATTGTTAAAGATATATAGCTTCGTAAATTCTGATGCTATTTCAAAAAACTGAAGTCAGCAGAATTATAGCCTATGTTAAATTTGTATAAATACAAATACTGTTTGATTATAGATGGCTCAAAAAAAATCACACAATTAAGATTGTGACATATATAAATTCAGAGAATGCTATGAAACTATCTCAGAGTCAATGTAAAAACATAAAAGAAATATTTATATTTATAAAAATGATTGTTTTGGTCATTCTGAAATAATCCAAGTATGAATTACACAGAATAATTTATATATGACATAAGATTCAAATGGAATATCATAAATTAAACTATTTAATATTTTGAACCATTCTAATAATATACAAAGAATGTAGAATTTTCTGTGTAGGGTTTAATTGGCTATAACAAGAATAAACTGATACTGTATATTCACCACATAATATACCTTTTAAATCATCTCTTATAATGTTTATCTGAGAAAATTTGAGTTATATATGTGTAAACCTAATATAGATCTAAAGCTTTCTACTTTATATGTATCTTTTATATATTTATAACATGCATTGTTTTTTAGTAGCTTAAATTCTTCATAACTTTTATCTATTTATAATATTAGATTGTGAACTTACCAGTTTTAAATTTGAATATTTGATATTGGACACTTATTATAAACATTGATAAGTGTCTAGTCTAGAATTACTTGAAAACCAAATGTCAGTTGCAAGCAGTGAATAAACAACAGGTTTCTAGGGGAATTTTATTAATAATTCTGCATGCTCATAATGTCAGATTCTAAAGTCAAGAAAAGTGTTGGTCTCTTTACATATTGTAAAAACAACTCTTCAAACTTTTTAATACACAGATAATTCCCTTTACTCCAACCTCCCCCCCACAATGTTCTTTGTTATGAGGCATTACATTCAGATACTAGCATATTTTTAGGGATTCATGGGAGTAAGATATTTTTTCCATAATTGAAAATTATCAAGTGTTTTTCACTTACATTGCCATCTGCCCTTCTGTTTTTGACCTACTCTGTTGGTCATTTGGGCTCTGTTGAGAATCTTCCAGAAGGCATCATCGTCCTATCCAGATGGGGGTCAGCTTGAAAATCCCGACTGCAGCTGTGTTTAAACAGACCGTGACACACACTGTTGACAAGTCCCCTCTTTTACAAATTTTGTGGCATTTTGATGACTCTGACTAGAGCAGCTGCTCTGTGGCTTTTATTTTTACAAAAGATAACTGTCACACCATAAGACTGAAAATTATTATTGTAGTGTTCTAAATGCTTTTATTAAACAGCTATTTGGAGTACAAAAAGTTGGTTAGAATGAACATTAGTTGATAGCACAACAAAGTGACTATAATCAATAATAAGTTAGGATATACTTCAAAATAGCTAAAAGGGTAGAAATACATTCTTCCTAAGACTAAGAGATGATAAATGCCTGAAGTGGTAGATACCCTAATTACCCAGAGTTGATTAATTCATGATGTATGTCTATTTCAAAATATCACAAGTGTCTTAGAGATATATACAATTATTATGCATCCATAATAATTAAAAATAAAAAATAAAAAATGAAATAGGCAATTTGATTGCTTCCAAACTTTTTCCTTTTCTAAACATGTATATCTTATTTTTTTTATAATGTGATAGTAACAAAATACCAAAGAAAACAAATTTCCATTTCTATGTGAAATTCAAATTAAAGAATATGGGTCTCATTTAAAACCTTATTTGGTTACTGAATATTCACTTATAACATTTTTCTGGTGTGAAATATTGATTCTAAAAAATAAGCTATATTATTTCATAATCACATGATCATGATAATCAAACAATGCTAATCCAATATGTCATACACATCCAACACAATATTAGGAATAAATTTAGATTAAAGATCTGACATTATTGGTAACATAGTTACAAGTCATAACAATAATACAATGGAGAATAACCTAAAGCTGCATATGTTAAGTTACAAGTTGTGTGATACACTGTATAGAAGTAATAATAAGAAAGGATGTGATACATCTATAACTTTTCAACATTTATTTGAGATATGTACCTTATTTGAGTACTACAATATCTACTCCATTATGTTACTTTGGGCTTACTAGGTATGTTCTTTGATATTATATTTCAATAAACATTTTAAATGATCTGATAGGACCTGAATGACAATCATTTCTTCAACTATTTTCATTAGAGCCACAGAAGACAATGGCATATGTATAGGGTGACCAGACATCCCACAGTGTTTTAAAAAAGTCCCGACTTTTGGAAAAAATGCACAAACGGGCAGGAGAACAAAACGGGAATATACGGTTTTTGGCAGCCATGTGGCTATTTCGCCAGAATATGAGTTTTATATTATTTTTGTTAATTTTATAATGTTAAACTGTAATAATAACAAATAATTGCTGAGAAGTGATTATTGAGAACTGCTTATCAAAGTTTGCATTGTTGTTAGGCCCTGCCCTGCCCCGTCCCTTCCCCTGCCCTCCCCCGCCATGTTGTCTCACCTTACCGATGTTAAAACCTAGTCACCCTACATATGTGGCCATAGAGGTCAACATCAAAGATATGAAGAGGCCAGAAGAGTAAAGGGTCATCTAACCAACATCTTAGAACAGAGAAAGCAAACAGAGATAGGTAGATGCCTGATCAGACATTAAATATGGGTAAGCAGAGGAGCTAAAGTCACAAAAGTGTAACATAACTAAGATAGAGTTAATTTGAGCACATCAAAAAATGACAAGAACAAGTAAATAATAAAAAAAGCACCGTGGATTGAATTTGCATGTGGTATTATATCTAATCCTTGCTTTAGTTCTGGTACTAAGAAAATCAACTACATTTCTAAACATCAATTTGCCTGTATATTAATGAAATTATAATATTACTTATATATAAGTTTGATGTGAAAAATAAATATGATAGTGAAAATAACAGGAAAGGAACCCAAACTAATAAATACAGAAGGCCTAGAATGTATGTTAGCTAAAAAAATAAAAATAAAAATAAATTGTAGATTACCATAGGATGTAAGACTCTTCCATGAAATTCACTGAAAATTATATATATGAAAATTTTAAAAAAACATCTCTTTAGCAGGCCAGTGGAGAACTCACTGAATAAATCATGACACATGATACTAGATAACTTATTGTTAAATAAGGACTGAATAAATTAATAATGGGTCCTGATTGCCATGAAACTTTTGTAATAAGTAGAACATTATCCTGTTTCACACCTCTCCAGATTATTTGGGATTATTGAGAATACTGTGGAGGTCACTTTGTTTGTTTTATCCAGAAATATTGTTGTGCCTTATATTATTGAATGGAAGAAATAGTGGCCACAGGTCTTCTGCCCTATAACCATTTCATTGCATTATGCATTAGGGTCCACACATTGTGAGCTCTTCATGCTCAATACACTCTAGTTCTTCAAGCTTAATACACACATCTAGTTCTACATGCTCAATACATTCTAGTTCTTCAAGCTCAATACATTCCAGTTCTTCAAGCTCAATACACACATCTAGTTCTATATGCTCAATACATTCCAGTTCTTCATGCTCAATACACACTACATATACCCTCAAATAGAATAGGATAAGGGCTGTCATGGGAAAGGTGATGTCAATATATGTTGTTTTTCTTTAGCCTATTTGAAACACAGTCTCACTCCATTGTCCGAGGCTAGAGTCCCATGGTTTCATAGGTCACAACAACTCCAAATTCCTGAGATAAAGCAATCCTCTTACCTCAGCCTCCAGAGTTCCTGGGACTACAGGTGCCCACAACACCCAACTAATTTTTTTTTTTAGTAAAGATGGGCTCTCACTCTGCTCAGGCTGGTCTCAAACTCTCCTAAGCTCAAGCAATCCACCGTCTCAGCCTCCCAGAGTGCTAGGATTACATGCCTGGTCTGCTTTACCTAGTTGATACTAAAAATAAATAAATTTAAAAAATAAAAAAAGGAGAGGAAAGTGAGTGTGCATAGGCTCATGGATCTTGTGGACAACAATTCATTATTTCTAAGACTAGGAATGGCCTTACAAAGTAGTACATGTGTTTGTAGTGTGATGGAAGGTGTAGATATTTTAAGGAGAGAAAAATGAACATTAGATCTCACTTGAACCGTCTCTTTAGGGCCTACATACTGTCAGTGTATCAGTGTGTGCTTTCAACATTTTTGACAAAGCAGAGAGTGTTGTGTGTACCTCACTATCAGGTACTGCACTCGAGTGCTCAGAATTGTATATGTCCAAATGCTATTTTTTTCTTATATGTACTTTAGTAGATCTTTGGAATCTTGCTATCTGGGAACTAAATGTGCTGTTTTTTGCTAATTGTCCTGTAGATCACATATGACATCCTCAAATCCTGATTTGCGGTCAACTGTTCCATTTGTTGTCTCTCTTTGGAAGACAGTCCTCTTGGGTAGGACCTTTTCAATACATTTTTAACCTGAGTACTTTACTCAGGGCCCAGTTAAGCCCATAGAAAACACTCAGCCTTGCTCCATGCTGGTAATTGTGCACTAACTCTCCTCTTCCTTTATAGGGAGACAAAGCTGGCTTTTACCTTTAGAATTTTCCAGGAATGAGTCAGTAATGGGATTGCTTGAGTCTTTCTTGCAACAGCAAGGAGTTAGAAAAGAACACAATTTTACATAAACCTCACATAGGCCTATAAGGTCATTAAAGAAAATCTTATTCACTTCCTGAACAGTGACCTATATGAAATTTAAAATGTTATTTTTATGAGAAAAAAAGTTGGTAATTTTAACAATCCTTGTTAATATGCCTCTCTAAAATATTCCTTCAAAATACACAGGTCACCTATGCTCTCTATTTATTCTGTCTTTACATAATTTCCCAATCTATACATGTCCCTCCCTTTAATATATTATGGGTTAAGTGATGCCCCCACTTCCTACAAAATACATGTTGAAGTCTTAACAACCGGTGCCTGTGAATGTGATTTCATTTGAAAATAGCGTCTTTGCCGATGTACTCAAGTTAAGATGAGGTCATTGAGTAGAAGACATAATTCCTCCATAATTATTGGTGCTCTCATAAATGGGTTCTCATAGAATCATAGAGATTAGTCCATGTGAAGGTAGAGATAGATTTTAGTGACAAGGAACTAGGAGAAAGGCACAGGACAGATCCTGCCTTTGAGCCTACAGAGATAGCATGGCTCTGTCAACACCTTGAATTTTATAGCCATGGCTATTGGCTATCCAATATGGCAGCCAATAGCCATGTGTGAGTAATAAAGACTTTAAAATGACTAGTGCAAATTTATTGGCCAGCCTTGTGGCTATAGTATTGGAAGCACAATTCTAAACCTTGCAATCATTTCAAAACTAAATCTTTTGATTCCTCCTCTCCATGTTTTCTTGACTCCTCTTTAGGTCATGTTGTGATGTCTAGTTTCTCTTAAGTTGTAAAACAAAATATATAGTATGGCTAATGCACATAAGACCCACTAAGAATTCTGAACAATTATCACTCTTTGCCGAATATTAATCCACCTCACTCTCTTAACAGTTTTCGAGTACATCATGCTTCAGTCCACCTTCAGCACTTTATCCATCCCGCTTATATTAACTTTGTCTCTTCCCTATGTTAGTTTATCCTTTGGATGTCAGTTTGCTATCATTGCCTTGAGATAGCAAACTAAACAGTATCTACTCATCTACTCATAATATCCTGTCATCCAAATTTGTTCTCAGTCTGCCACAAAAAAATGAGAAAATACATGGAATATGGGGGGCATTTCAACTATTAGTTACAAAAATGAATGAATGAAGTCCTGTTGACCTGACATGGAGTTTTAATCAATCATTTATACTATTTCATTGAATGAGTAAACTATTCAACCTCTAAAATCTGTAAAGAAATTCTTCTCAGCTTTAAAATGGCATCTGTTTCATTCTTTACTGATTTCCACTAAATAAAAAGTCTATGCAAATACAGACAAATAGAAAAACCCATTCTCAATAGCATTGGAAGCTAAAATTCATAAGCAATTAATACCAAAATCTGGGAGGAATTGACACTAATTAAAAAACAGATGGAATGGGCTGAAAATAAAACCAACCTAGGCATTTGCTTTTGGCATACCCCGACTTAATGAAAGAGAGACCATATTAAATAGGTAAGAAGGTACTTCATGCCTCTTTAACCATCTGTCCACTCACTCTAATATCCAGTCTATTTTACATGTAGAAAAATTAGCCTCCGTCATCATTGTGTGATGGAGAGAACCGCTGTCTTCCTCACCTCAAATGTTCTATTTGATAAGAAAAATGTTCCTTTAAATAAAAACTTCATTTAATCTGTCAATGCAAAAATGATTAAATAATATTATTATGTAGTATGGAAATTTATAGCTATAAATGGCACTAGTTATGGGCATGGGGACATTTTAAAAGAAAAGAACTATAAGTGGCCTATGACATAAGGATAGAGGAAGAGGAAGAGTCATACAAGCTGGATTGGAAGCTACTGATCCAGATTCTCTATAAGTTTTGCTTATGTAGAATCAAAACTATCCATGAAGTGAGGATAGAAACAAAGCAAATAGAGGAGTGGGTGAAAACTGCTATACAAGGGTAATAGCATTAAGTGTACCTACTGTCAAGGTGACAGTCGGATTTAAATAATATACCAGACAATGTGGAGCTCCTTTTTCATTAACTCAAGCACTTAAGTAAGAAACAATTTATGACATTTTATGACACAGAGAGCTTAGTACAGATTTCTGTTCCCACATGAATTTGGTATATCTTGACACGTTCTCCACTTTTATAATTTTTGCCTTACATATTAGTAGTCGTCTAATATCACATGCATTATCTTCAAAATAAATTGTGATATAATCAGTTGGAAATATCTCACTATTTCACAGAATTGGTGAGGAGATTAAAAGAAAGCTAATTTGAGAAAAAATGTAATACATAAAAAGAAAAGATTAGCAAATCTTACAATATAAGAAGAAGTGGATACTCTAAAATTTAATGACTTGGATGTTAGAGAGTGTTATAGTTAGTTCACTAGAGAAGTTTATTGCCTCTGTAAAAACACAGGAGACAGAGAAAGAGAAATGACTGGATGAAAGGAAAGAGGCTGATAGCTAAACAAGGAATAGCAAATGCTAATACAAACGATAGAACTGTAAAAAAAATGTATTCTTTACAAAGAGAACTGATTCTGTGGAGAAAACCAAATGAATGATGTGGAAGGCAGACGTGAATAGTACTTTTAGAACCCTGAAAAAGAGTTCAAAGTGATAAAACCAATGAGAAATAAAATGACAGATAAGAACAATAGGAGGCAGTATACATAAAGTTTATTTTTCGATGGAAAACTCAAGAATAAACAAGAAGAACAAAAATCAAAATGTTTGGAATTGGATTGAATCTTTTTCAAATACAGTGTAACTCTTTCCATGAAGATAATCCCAGAAACTTAATAATCAAAAGGCTAATAAAATAGACATAGCCCACAAATATCACTAGATTATGTAAATAATCATAAAATTTAAAATAAAAAAGAGAAAGAAAGTCTCAGGTATATAAAGTTACATCCATAGAGATAAAAACCAGTCTGAGATGAGGCTGCAGTGTCAAATACTAATAAAAATGGGATCTTGAGAGGTGATTTTACAGTTTTGAAGGATAATTTTGTTATTCCCCAACTTACATTTTATTTAGTAGCAAGAACATTAACGTGTTATAATTTATGAATAAGACTTATAAAATATACCTCTTCAGAGCACTTTTGATTAAAAAAATTAAAAAAAATGGATTCCAACTAAATGTGACACTTATCATTAATGAATGACAGGTCTTAGCCATTCTTCCGGATATTTTACATATATCAATTTAATGCACAGCAACGATATGATTATGATACTATTCTTGTTCCTATTAGTTAATAAACAGAGTGGCTAAGTAACTTTATCAAAGTTACACACTTGATAAATGTTAAAGTTCAAATTTGAACTTACACATTTTTCAGTCTAAAAGTGGTGTCATTGGCATCATATTAGTATAACGCACGTATGAGAATAATTCAAAGGGTTTAGAAACAGGCAAGTTATGGAAAATACAGTAAGAACATGTGATAAGAAATGAAACCATATATATCTAAAGCAATTCTAAGTAATTTTCTAAAAAGTTTTATTAGACCGAAATAAAACATAGATAATATGTGATTGTTCTGAGTTGTTTCCCTCCATTCTCTGTCCTCTGAGACAAATGGCATCAATAGTTCAAAATTATTTTTTAACTCCAGAGCTCAAATATATGCTCTCTAAAAAGAAATGCTTTAAATTTAAATAAATATTCTATAACATGATTTTATATGAAATCTTTTCTTTCAAACTTCCCAACATTATATGAATAGTTTTCCAGGTAAGCTATGCTCTAATTCAGCCGAAATTGTAGTCTTAAAAATTGTCGAATGTATAACTTACCTTTGTGTTATAATTATTACATGTCATATAAAATTTAGATGATAAAGGTAAGTGCAGCAATTTTAATTTGTGATAAAAAAGGAGTCAAAATGCATTTTTTTTTTCTGCACATACCAGTATACCCATATATTTACCATTTCTGAGGCTTGTTTCCTTGTCCAGGATCATGGTCTCCTGGTAGTTTTGAATTTTTTTTTTCATTAAAATTTATTTTCTTTTGCTTTCAGTTATACATTATATTATCACTGAGCATAGAATTCTGAGTTGGCAGTTTTATTTTCTTTATTTAACTGGGCAATTTTGTTTCCCCCGTCATTTTTATTTCAGTCATTAATTGCATTGTTTCATTGCATGTTAGGTGTCATTTATCTTTGGCTGCTCTCACCATTGGCTGTGTAGGTCTGACTTTAAGTATCCTGAATACAAAGTGTCCACGTGAGATCTTCTTGGGTTCTATTTGCCTAATAGTTTTTCTTATTATTATTCTTTTTTTTTTTTACACCTAAAATCTCTCTTTATAAAAATGTTAGCAATTTTCAGCCACAACATTTTCAAGTGTTTTTCTTCCCTATTCTATCCTCTCTCTCATTCTGGTGCCATATATTTCCGATCATACAGTGTCATCTAACATGTTTTTGAGGGTCCAGTTATGATGATTATTTGCAATACTACTGTTTTTTTCTATTCTTCATCTTAGATCTATTGCTCTACCATCAAGTTACTTTATTCTTTCTTCTGTTATTTCCATTGAGCTGTTAAGTTTAACCAGCAAACTGTTTAATTTCACAAAGTCTATTTCTCACTCCTAAGGTCTCTATTTGGTTTTCTATTATTATTGATATTTGAGAGAAAATATAAACTACTTAATTTGACTCAAGGAGAGAAAGCAATCAATTTTAATTTCCCCCTTTTCTCTAATGAAACTGAAAAGACATTAAAACAATTATCAATATGTGATTTTCAGAACAGGTTATGAATGGGTGCTTTTTATACATTGATTTTCTTCTTGTTGGAAAATTAGACATATCCTTAGCATGTATTCTACTCCAGTGATGATTTTAATACTCATTTTTATGTCTAGCTTGTTTTAACAGACTGTTTACACACATTAATATCATGGATCCAGTTAAGATTGCTATCTATAATCTCTCCCAATAACGTCTATGATCCAACATTTAATAAATCACGACCAAAGGAAATTTCATATAATCATTCAAATGAATTACAGAAATGTTATATACGAATATAGGAGGACATTTTCATTCATAAGATGAGTTAATGTTTTGTTAATGTTATATTAAAACTAATAATCCACGCTTATGATATATCCTATAAGGATACATGTGAATCTTTCCAAATGTGGAATATAAATGTCTTAACACAACAACTATGAGAATGACATGAAGGCTATGTTTACCAATTGGATGAGACTATTTCAAATTGTATGTGGAAACAACCCACTGTACCCCATGATAGTATTAATGTACACAGCTATGATTTAATAAAAAAAAAAGTAAAATGAAATAAAATAAAATACCTCTGCATGATGATGTAAACCTAAGCTATTTTTTTCCCCTGAGAACAAGTGTGATTTAATGGTTCCTGGGATGTTTTATTTGTATGGTGAAGGGTTGATCTACCTTGTATCAATTAATGTGTTTACTCTGTGTACTATAGTCATCCTATTAGTACAGACTTAGGAGTTCACCCTGCTTAGGTAGGTGGTAAGTGCAGGTTACATGTCTTAGGAGAGTCCTATTGGGATAGCTTTGGTACTTGGCTTCTGTCATCAAATTGAGTACTCAGTGTTAATTATGTTGGAAAGACACATCTTATAATATGTGAAAGAGAAGGGAATGTGGGTGAAGTTTAAAGTAGAAGAATGAGCAAAAGACAGAAGCAAATATTTCATAGAGAAATGAAAATAGTTGACCCTTGAATAGCACAGGTTTGAACTGCACAGGTCTACTTGTATGAGCATGTGGCTTTCTTCAGCCACTACTATACCTGAGGCAAGGTGACCATCTTTTCCTGCCACTTCTTCTTCTTCTAATCTTCCTCCTCCTCAGCTGTGAGGATAACAAGGATGAAAAACATTTATGATTGATATACTTTGACTTAATGAATAGTAAATATATTTACTGTGTCTTTTAATTTTCTTAATATTTTCTTTTCTTTTCCTTTGTTGTAAGAATATGGAAAGAAGTATGGAGACTCCTCAAAGAGCTAAAAGTAATCCTTCCGTTTGATTCTGCAACCCTATTACTAGGTATCTATCCAGAAGTAAAAAGATAATTTTAGCATAAGGCACCTGTAGTCCCAGCTACTCAGGAGGCTGAGGCAGCAGGGTCACTTGAACCCAGGAGTTGGAGGTTGTTATGAACTAGGCTGATGCCACAGCACTCTAGGTGGGGCAACAGAGAGAGACTCTGTCTCAAAAAATATATATATTACATACTACTGCTTTGATTTACATAACATTCTCAAAAATCACAAAACTATAGATATGGGGAACAGATCAGTGGCTGTTAGCAGAAAGGGTGGCGTGGTGAATGAGATGAGAAATGGGCATAATTATTTCCTTAAATAACCTTTTAATTTTTAAAGAAATTAACAGAAATGTAAATTTTTACATTTCTTATGTCTTTAAATATTTTTTCTACCCCTTTCCCAGAGCATGCTGGGCTGATGTTTCTATTTTTAGTAGAAATGGGGTCTTATTCTTGCTTGGCTTGGTCTCGAACTCCTGAGTTGAAGTGATCCTCTCACCTTCACCTCCCAGAGTGCTAGGATTCCAGGTGTGAGCCACTGCACCTGGCTTAATTTTAAGATTGACTTTTTTTCACTAAATTAATGCCCTTGAAATATATTCAGGTTGCTGCCTATAGTTCATACTTTATAATCACTCTGTTGTATTCTATTGTATGGATGTTTCAGTTTGTTTAACCACTCACTTATTGAAGGACATATGAGATGTGACAATTAAATTCATGAACTCATCCTAAAAAAGTGCCACACACCTCATTGCTGAATGCCACCATGGTGTCCTTTGAAGTCCTCCCTTGGGAAGCCATGCACTGATGCCAGTGCCTGCTCCACTCTTCAGAGTGGTTTTGGAACTCTTTTTCTTGAATGATAATTAGCTATAAAGGATTTTAATAAACATTTCTCCACAAAAGATATACCAGTGGCCAGTAAGCAAAAATTAGAGCCCTTTTACACTCCCATCCATAATGTAAAACTGACTTTCCACTTCTTTTTTTTTTTTTTTTTTTTTTTTTTGAGACACAGCCTCAAGCTGTCCCCCAGGTAGCATGCTGTGGCTTCACAGCTCACAGCAACCTCCAGCTGCCATTGTTGTTTGGCAGGCCTGGGCTGGATTCGAACCCGCCACCTTAGGTGTATATGGCTGGCGCCTTAGCCACTTGAGCCACAGGCGCCGAGCCCTGAGTTTCCACTTTGGAAAAGACTTTAGAAGTTCTTCTGAAGGCTCGGCGCCTGTGGCTCAATACGCTAAGGCGCCAGCCACCTACACCTAAGGTGGAGGGTTCGAATCCCCAGCCCGGGCCCGCCAAACAACAATGATGGCTGCAACCAAAAAATGGCCAGGTGTTGTGGCGGGCGCCTGTGGTCCCAGCTACTTGGGAGGCAGAGGCAGGAGACTCGCCTTGAGCCCAGGAGTTGGAGGTTGCTATGAGCTGTGATGCCATGGCACTCTACCCAGGGGGACAGCTTGAGGCTCCGTCTCAAAAAAAAAAAAAAGAAAAAGAAATCTATCAACTTGCAAAAACTACTTACGAGACTGATTGTACTAGAGCAATGGCATTGCTCAAACAGCAAAGCTAAAGGGCGAGCAGGCAGTCTGTGGCAGACTTGGAAGCACACCCACCCTTTGGTTAAGCAATTGCAATTCTAGGTACCTGCTCTGGAGAAGGGCTCTCATGTATCCAAGTTCAAGGAGACACGAGAGCCTTGTTGATAGTAGTACAAAACAAAGAGGGGATCTAAATGTTCAGGAGGAAACTTGAGTCAATTTCTAATTCCTTAATATGCTAGAACACTTCTCGATGTTAAAGTAATGAGTTATAATAACACAGACCAGCACAAAAAGGTCTCTAAAGTGTACAGCTGTATTAAAAACATGTCACAACCTTTTCACATGTGTATAAGGAGACAAGCCTGTGTACAGATGTTCACAGATGTTTACCACAGCGGTATTGCCACAGAGCAAAGCTGAAATCAACTTCAATAGCCATCAACAGGGGAATCAATCGGTAATTGTGTCAGATTCATAAAATGGATTATTAAATGGCAGCTGGATTAAACTAAGGCACTCCTATCCACATAAGCACGCAAAATAAAAGTGTAAGGGCATGCAAATAATGCCACACGTTTCTTAAGATATATTTACATGAATTAAATCTATGTATACATAATTAAAGTGCAGAGACATAAGTAAGAAAGATAGGCACTAAACTGGAAGCCACTGTCAAGAAGGGAATGTAATAGGTTAGGACAGGGGGCTTTAACCTATCTGAAATATTTCTTTTTTTTTTTTATTGAATGGTAACTATGGACATTAATACACTTCTGGGGTACAGTGTGGGGTTTTCACATGCAATCCGAAATACTTCCATCAAATTGATCAACACAGCCTTCATGTCATTTTCTCAGTTATAGTTTTAAAACATTCTGATTCTACTCTTAGAGAGTTTCACTTGTACCCCTGTAAGATAGACCTCAAAAATGGTCCCTCC
>CAUYQV010148053.1:0-12323 GCA_963574575.1 Galagoides demidoff | reverse complement strand
TTCTTCTGCTGGGTTTGGTATTGGAATGTTCTTCCTTTTCCAGTTACTTAAGATTTCCCATTAAGTTGTTAACTTCCTTTCTTTCCGTTCTCTTGAGGAAGACTTGTAGTGCTATAAATTTCCCTCTTAGGACTGCCTTTGTGGTATCCCAGAGGTTCTGATAACTCATGTCTTCATTGTCGTTTTGTTCTAAAAATTTGGTAATTTCCTTCTTGATTTCATCTCTGACCCATCTATCATTCAGCATAAGGTTATTTAGCTTCCATGTTTTTGTATGTGTCTGCAAATTCCTGTTGTTACTGAGTTCAACTTTTATTCCATGATGGTCTGAGAAGATGCATGGAATAATTTCTATTCTTTTATATTTGTTGATGTTAGACTTGTGACCTAAGATGTGATTGATTTTGTAGTATGTTCCATGGACTGATGAGAAAAATGTGTATTCAGTTTTTTTAGAATGAAATGTTCTGTAGATGTCTGTTAAATCCCAAAGTTGAATAGTTAAATTTTAATCTAAAATTTCTTTGCTATGCTTCCTATTGGATGATCTATCGAACACTGCTAAAGGAGTATTAAAATCTCCAACTATGATGGAGCTGGGAGAGATCAATTTCCTCATCCCTGTTAGAGTATCTCTTATAAATTAAGGTTCATTCTGGTTGGGTGCTTAGATATTGATAATTGAGATCTCATTATATTATATTGAGTATTACCCTTAGCAAATATAAAGTGTCCATCCTTATCTTTGCTTACTTCTGTTGGTTTAAAACCTATGGTACCTGCAAATAAAATTGCAACACCTGCTTTTTTCTGCTTTTCATTAGCGTACAATATAGATGACTATCCCATCACCCTGAGTCTATATTTATGTTTTAAGGTAAGATGAGATTATTATATACAGCAGATGTCTGGTCTGAGTTTCTGTATCCAATCAGCAAATCTGTGCCTCTTTAGAGGACAATTTAAGCCATTCACATTAATTGAAATTATTGATAAGCCTGGTAAAATTTTGGGCATTGAGTTGCTTCAAATTCCAGTAGATGTTTTTAATCCTTTCACCACTGTGGAAGTTGGAATGTGATCAAAAGTTTCTGAGTTGGTTTACTTTTGTGGTGGAGGATTGCACTGGTCATTATGGAGGATGGGTTTGAGAATTTCCTGGAGAGCTGGTTTAGATATGGCAAATTTGTTCAACATGTAAATGTCATTAAAATATTTAATTTCTCCATCATAGATGAAACTCAGTTTAGCCTGATACAGGATCCTGGGTTGAAAGTTATTTTGTTTTAGGAGATTAAAAGTTGATGACCATCCTCTTCTAGCCTGAAAGGTTTCAGCCAAGAGATCTGCAGTCATCCTAATACTCTTCCCCTTGTAGGTTATGGTTTTCTTACATCTGACTGCTTTCAGAATTTTCTCTTTTATATTAACTTTAGTGAAGTTGATTATGATGTGGCTGGGGGATGTCTTGTTCGGGTTGAGTCTTGCTGGGTTTCTGAAACTATCTGCTATCTGAATTTCAGAATCTCTTGGTATGTCTAGAAAGTTCTCTTTCATAATTTCATGAAGAAGAGCCTCTGTATTTTGTGAAGCAACTTCATCACCTTCAGAAGTTCCTATAAGGCGAAAATTAGTTGTCTTCAAATTATCCAAGAGCTCTCTGAGAGAAAGATCCGTTTTTGCTCTCCATTTCTTTTGATCTTCACGCTCCTGGGCTTGTTCAAAAGCTTTGTCTTCAAAATCAGAGATCCTTTCTTCTGCCTTCCCCACTCTGTTAGCAAGGAATTGTACCAATTTTTTTAGATCCTTGAGGGCTGCAAACTCTTGCCTCAATGTATCTAAATGTTTGGTCATTTTTTCTTTGAAATCATTGAATTCTTGAGATATCTTTTGAATAATTCCTTCAAATTATAATTCCCTCCTTTCCTCCATTCTGTTGATCTTATTTGCTGTCCAGACTCTGAACTCGATTTCTGACATCTCTGCCATCTGTTTATGGGTAAGGTCTTCAATTGCATCTGCCATGTCCTTCCTTGGAGGGGAGTTGATCTTCTCTGGTTATTCATGTTGCCGGAGTTTCTCTGCTGATTCTGCCCCATACTTAATTTACACTGGTTTTTCTCCTAGAGCTTTATCAAGGACCCTTTCAGTGTTGTGGCCTGAGAAAATGGGTGCTTCCTTGGTTTGGTGGGGCTACATCAGTCTGTCTTGTTTTTAGCTGGTCTCTGTTCAACCCTAGTAAATCAGTTACTCTTGATTGAAGTCCCAGCTATGGAGAAATATCAGCAATTAAGTCACTCTGCCCCCCACAAACAACAGGTGGGCAAGGAAAATCAAACCTTCCCTCAATCATACACCCAGGTTTCCCTTTTAGATAATCCTTGGGTGATTGGCCCAGTTCAAGAGTTCCAAATCAGTTATCTTAGTCAGCACCAGTCTAAGATGGGAGAGTAAAAAAGTCTCCAGCAACTTGATAGGAGGGTTCTGTGGGCAGCTCAAATATGACTCTCTCCAGTGCTCCATGTGGGCAGAAGGACCCACCCAATAAATGAATTAGTTTGGGAAGGTTGATGCCTCCTTCCCCACCTTGCACCCAGTCACTAGTAATCCAACAGGGCTGTGACCCAGATCCCTCCAGTGAGCAAATGCTCCCAGGTTTATGACTGCCTGAGTCACTAGGAGATCTGAGTCCGGCAGGGGGAGATGAGGCCTGACAACCTTGGATGCTTAATGTAACTAGGGAAGTTCACTCAGTTCCAGCCCTGTGCCTGATTGATGTTGCTGGCAGAACAGGACAGAGCAACTTCACAGAATTTTTTTCTGTCCTTGCTAAATTCCTCTGCAGATCAGATGCTACTTATGCTGATAGAAATGACAACTCAGCCCTGGGCAGCTAACAATTAGAGTTTACATTCAGGTGTCAATTCCAGCCTCTGCCAGTCCACTGCCTTTGTCTCAGCTATAATACCCTGAGGGCTGGTATCTATTCAGCTCAGTTAAGCAGTCCTCTGTTTCAACCCCTGCCTGGAAGTTTGCGGGCTGCACGTATTCTAGTCCCTGCACTCCGCACAGGTCGGTACCACCCTTAAGGCTTCTCTTTATTCAAAGAACTTCCCAAATCCACTCTGCCAGTGGCTGCCACCAGAGAAAATGCTTCCTCTAGTTTCCCAGAAAGACAGGGCATGTCTATCCAAATGACCTCAGGAGTGTGAGCTTTCTTATTCCCACTGCTATGGCTGCCACTCTGCAACTCAGGATACCACAGCTCCTACATGGTTTCCTCTCAGCTGACCATCCTCTCCTCACTCCTGTGCCACAGAATCAGCACAGACCAGCACCATCCCTTTCCCCCTCCACTCCTCTCAAGAAAATGCCCAAGAACCTGGACTCTATGGGTGACAAACCTCCAGACTTTGGGGTGAAAGTGGAGGAGAGTCCTGGGAATTCAGAGTTGCAGAGAGAGAGTATATACAGTTTTATACAATTTTACAATTTTACAGTTTTATGCCTGGCAGGAGAGTGCCATGGCTCCCTAGTAGGGGTAGAAGGTCCAGTTTTTACAGGGTCTCTCCCATGAGATAGAGTGGGAAGACATTTGAACTCTGCTCACTTGTTTGTATGGGGTATCCTGCAAGCCCTTCTTGTTGGGGAGGGGACTTCCTTCTGCTTGGTGGTGGATTTTGTACCTTTTGATTATATTTTTGGGGTCACAGCTTCCCTCAGCAAGGTTCATGTATGTTCTTCATCCTTCTCTCTTGGCTCAGGTCCAAACCATCGACTTACTTGCTGAACTTCTGTCCTTTGTGTCTACTTGTCTCCTTCAGAAGGGGAGCCTCTGTAGAAATTTGGCTGTGGTCCGCCATCTTGCCTCTGCCCTCTCTCAAACAAATATCTTTAACTTGGATTAAAACTTCTTGAGGGAGTGCCAACTGGGCAGGAACAGTTTCAGTGGACCAGAGCCTGTTAATTGATTAACAGTGGCTTCTCTTCACCGAGCCTGAATTTTAGTGTCTTCCATCCACCAGGATTTAAATGATAGAAATTGTCCAGGACTTAAACTGGTTCTGGCCAAGTTTTCCCAATCAATTGGTAAGAAATGGTGATCAGCACAAAAAGCAGTTAGAATTCTAAGTACATAAGGAGATGTGGGGTCATAAGTATGAATCGCCTCTTTTATGGTTTTAAGAAACTTTAATTCAATTTGAATGTGAGATGGTGGGCCTTGACCTCCTTCAGGGCTTATCTCTCTAAGGACTGGAAAAGTGGCAGGAGCCACAGTTGAAGCAGCAGCTGTGGGTAGTTCAGTGATAGTTATTGCTGGTTCATTTAAAACCTCTACTTCTGAGATTTCTATAGGAAAGTGGTGTTTGGCCATGAATTTAGAATTAACAGGAGTATTCCAGATGAAATAAATTCTTGGGGGGGGGCATTATGATGCCAAAATTCATCTCTCCATGGCCCATCTTGAGGTGGGGCCATAGGTGATGAAGAAGCAGCTGATTTGACTGACCCAGCTCTAGAGTTAGCACGAGATGACAATAATTCAGCTCCCTTCTTTTTTTATATCAGTTATTCTCTGATTTACACTATGAAAAATTTTATTCATTGTCTGTAATCCTTCTTCTATTAATTTACATAAGGTTTCAAACTTATCTTCTGTTTCTGATCTGGTATCTTCACTCAAGGGATCAAAACTAATTAAATCATATTCTAATAATTTTTTTTATTGGTTTAGGAGGTACTTCCTTATTGGAAGACTGCTCCTCTTCAGAAGATGAAAACTGTCCTGTTGCATAAGACTGCTCTTTTTCAGAGAACTTCTCTTTCTTAAGAGAAAAATGAAGACTATCATTTATTGGTTTCCAAGCTTCAGCTGTCTCAGCTGTGCCTTCAGCCATTCCTGTAGCACTTTCTCCTCCATCTGTGTTTATCAACGACAGTGGCTTTGGAGGAAATGCTTCCACTTCAGAAGCGGAGGTGTCAGAGCAGAGCAGAAAAGGATGTAATGCTCTAAAAACCAAATCATAAGCTTCCCAAACATCTTTGTGTGTAAAATTCTTTGTTTGGTGAGCTCCCTTAAGTGTCCTACCAACTCTTTTCCAAACTGAAAGTGTTAATTCTACCTTTTTGTCTGGTGAGAACCATTGGCAATGATTAATGACCACTCTGAATAGTTCCCATAGAGTACGATTAGACACAGTTATTTTCATGGTACTCAAAAGATTTTTTAACAAAGTAACATATTGATCTTCTAGAGTGATAGTTTGATGAGAACTTAAATTATTACTCATTTTAAAGTTTCAAGTTATTCATCAGAAGTCTCGTGTACTTACTGCACTCCATACCATCTGGATTTGGAATGCGAGAGCCTACTTCAGGCACCTTCAAGCAAAGAACTAAGTGATGTTCCTGGGGAAGGGTGGCCGTCCCCGACCTGAGGGTTTCTAAGTCTTCGTCCGACATCTCCAAGAATCCTGCCAATTACGCCAATTGTTGAGTGGTACTTTCTTGCTGGGAGAGAAGGACGGCGTGGCTATGGGTGCAAGCTCGCTCCTAGAATTGTATGAAAGTAAGAAACGACTACATACACTTACATGGCATGTAGCAAAATGTCTTTATTTTCCACTCCTTTTATTAGGAGTTAGTCACATACATCACATTGATCAATAATCCTAACATCCTTTATCCTTATCTTAAAGTATAGAAAAGAAAGAAAGTCCCAGAAATCAGATAACCATCTTAAGACTAGCCTAAAGAGGGGCGGCACCTGTGGCTCAAAGGAGTAAGGCGCTGGCCCCATATGCTGGAGGTGCCGGGTTTAAACCCAGCCCCGGCCAAAAACCGCAAAAAAAATAAATAAATAAAAATAAAAAAAATTAAAAAAGACTAGCCTAAAGAAAGAAAGTCTGGGAAAGTGAGACAACCATCTTAAGAATAGCTTCAGGCTATTCCTCTCTAGAGACCCAAAACAACTATACATTATCTGACTTCTATTGTTAAAGTTAAAGGTCAGGATAAACAGGGGAGTAAAACCTTTTTCTTCTATATACTCAATTAAATTTCTGAGAAACAGGCTCCATGACTGTTTTCTCATGGTTTGGAGGCCCTGCAGTTACAATGGAGTGTTTTACTCACATCATTACGATGGAGTTTTTCTTTTTACTCACATCAACCTTTGAGTCATGTACCCTGCACAGATGGGTCATTTCAACCCCTGTCTGGCAGGCTGGCTTGACTGCACAGTCGGTATTCCATGTAGTAGCTTATTATGCCTTGCTTGCAGGCCCCCACCATGCTTTCCCAGGTCACTTAGGCCTCGACAAGAATACATAATACTCATGAGTCTTTTTGCTCAGTTTCTGGAATTAAAAGAGCACATTTCGTTTAATTTTGTGGGAGTTCACCACACAATTCCCCTTTTCTTTTTCTGACAATGAGTATTCATGTCAGTCATCATTAAAGCAAAAATTGTAGCATGACGCCTTTTTTCTTTCTCTACGTTCCTAACTCTTCGACAAATAACATATAACAATAACCCTAAAATTAAAAATAAAGCTAAGGATCCAATAGAACTTCTAATTAAACCTTGAATTTTAATAGCTGGATTAATCTGTTCAATACAATCTGCAATGCCTCTTAAAATCTGATCACCATCTATCTTTTGTAACTTATTTTGAAAACTTGCATACACTTTATGTTGTAATGTAACAATTTCCTTAGTTAAATTCTCATGATTTAACAAAAGTTTTTTAAACTTTTTCCCAAGAAAATTTTGTCTCATTATACAATACAGGAGTAATACAAAAAGTTGTTATATTCCAATCACATTTAAGTCTAACTTGTTTTTTTAAACTCATAAGTTCATCTCTTAACATTTAAAACAGCTTGTTTTAAATCAAAAATTTCATTATACAATTCAGATCAATTTGTTTTTGTGTAGTCCATAGCTGTTCTGACTCTCTATGCCAGTCCAGCACAAAATTCTGTATTTTAATTCCTTGTGTCAATGCAACACCTGCGGTGGCAGCAGATGCAGTTACCCCAATAATTCTTAAAAAGGCAGCATTGATCAGTTCAATAAACCATTTTCTTCTCTTCAAAATTTCAGTCGGTTAGTATCTGCAGCACCATCAAGGCAGAGGGATTGTTGCCAAGGTTTGGTGAAATTCACGGGAATCCAAACTCCTGTTCGTGTTCTTAGGAGATAAAGTTGTTCTTTGACAGGATCAAAACTCACAGAACTGTTAATGTATGTGAACAATTGAAATTTCTGACAAAACAATTCTCCATTAATTTTATTCCAATTAATGTTTCCTTTCAACCACACAAAAGGTAATTTAAGACAGGCCTGGACATATTTCATATCCTGTATTTCAAATTTTATTTCAAACAGAGTAGGAGTATGATTAGCATATTGAAACAATCCTCCTGTCCAAGCCTTAAGAGGCTGTAAAGCTGTAGCTACTTTCCATAAATGATTTTGCTTAGGATAGCCAATTATGTCAGGTACAGGGGGTGAAAATCCCCCATTTACCCATCAAGTAGCCTTAGAATAGCAATACTCACTTTGGTACTCAGTATATAAAGGATACATAAATTGATCTATAGGAAGATCTAATGGAAAATGGACATTGGAAGTGTCTTGTAAATCAGCTTGTGGTGTCCAATCAAACACTTCTCCAAAAGATGTATTAAACAACATAAATTGTGTATCTCCCTTACACCTTGACCAATGTATCCAATCCTTAATTTCTTTAAATGTATACATGTTGCAAGTAGGCATTTCTATATCAACTGGAGCTTTAACAGTAACATTCTTTTTTAAGGAATTAGTACTTAACATACATAATTCTCAAATTATACTAATACTAGCTGGAGTCCTTTTGATATCATGTTTGGTGACCTAAAATTGTATTGCCATTTATAGGCAGTGAGGCTTCTACCCACAACAAATTAGAGGTCTAGTGCCTCAGGTAGTATAATTATTAAGAGTCATTTTTTCTTCTTTAGGTTTAAAAGGGCCTCTGGTGTCATATGTTGCTGGCATCCATATAGAATCATTAATATATATAGATACTATATGTTCAAGCCAGCTTACACCATTCTATAAAGGTGGATTGAGGACATATGTCCAATAATGGTAATTTTGAGCCTGTGTGAGAGAGGCCATAATGACAAACATAGCCAGGAATTAAATGACTGGAGTTATCTTATGATTTTGTTGAATCAGCATCTTTCTGGCACATTGTCCTACTCTGTGGAGTTGTTTCATCAGTCCTCTGTTCTTTCTTGATGCCTTTCTCTTTTTCCTCTTGTTGCTATTCAGAGACATTTGTTACATCTTCTCAACTGTCTGATTCACTTCTGCTTCCTGCAGGTGGGGCGTCTTTGTTGGTTTTATTCTCGCGGTTCTCTCAAAGTTTCAGGTGTTTGTCTGTAACCTAAAGGTTATTTTTTCCTGTAGAGATATAAGCATAACCTCTTCCCCATTTTATGACATTAGCGGGGACCCATTCTGATTTTAACAGGTCTCTGTAATACACTGGTTGATCTAGTACAGGTGTCATTATAGTGACCCAGTGTCTAAAGGCTGGAGTTTCTCCTTCACAATTCAAATTTTAAAAATTTAAAGTAAATAAAGCAGATGTTATTCTATTTCTAGGGGTATTATTATGCTGTTCTTCCCCCCTTTTTCTTTTTAAGAGTTTTTTTTTTTTCATGTATAGCTGGGGCTGGGTTTGAACCCACCACCTCCAGTATAAGCGGCCAGTGCCCTACTCACTGAGCCACAGGCACAGTCCAAAACATTTATTTTTCTCTCTCTTTTCTTTGTAATTTTTATTTTATTTTATTTTTTGTAATTTTTATTTTATTTTATTTTTTGTAATTTTTTTTATTTTTGTAATTTTTATTTTTTAGAGACAGAGTCTCACTTTATTTCTCTCTTATTACTATTGTTGTCATTGCTATTATTTTGTGACACTCTTTTTTAGCATGTCTCAGTTTTCTATAATTAAAGCACTTAGGTTTATTTTAAACCACTTGTAAGACCATAGCTATGGCAATTACAGTTGCCATAGGTTGTAAACTGGTCTAAAAGGTCTAGAACCGACCTCTCTGCAAGTACACAGGTATTCTATGGTCACATTTTCCTGGTTTTTTATGCCCACTAAAGCTTGCTTACAATCTACGTTTGTGTTATCAAATGCCAATTGCATGAGGAGCATACGCCATGCCTTAACACTAGGAACAGATCGTTCTCTGGCTGTCTGTAATCTAGCAACAAATTCAGCAAATGACTTATTATTTCCTTGTATTATTTTAGTAAAAAATTGTTTAATTCCATTCTTCTAATCTAATCTTTGTCAAGATCTTAAATAAATATCTTTAACTTGGATCAAAATTTCGTGAGGGAGCACCAACTAGGCATGAGCAGTTTCATACTGACCTGAGCAGCAGCTGTAGGTAATTCAGTGATAGTTATTGCTGGTTAATTTAAAACCTATAGGAAAATGATATTTGGCAAATAAGATCAGCAGATCATTCTCTCAGAGTTCTGGGATAATTTGAAGAGATCTAATATTCGCCTTATAGGAATACCTGAGGGTGATGAGGTTGCTGTCAAGGATACAGAAGCTTTACTTCATGAAATAATCAAAGAGAATTTTAAAGACATGCCAAAATATTACAATACCCAGATAGCAGACAGTTTCAGAACACTAGTACCACTCAACCCAAAGAAAAATTCTCATAGACACATTATAATTAGCTTCACCAATGTTAATATGAAGGAGAAAATTCTGCAATCTGCAAGATGTAAGAAAACTATAACCTATGAGGGGAAGAACATTAGAATGATTGCACATCTTTCTGCTAAAACCGTTCAGGCAAGAATAGGGTGGTTACCAAACTTTAATCTCCTTAAACAAAATAACTTTCAACCCAGGATCCTGTATCCAGATAAACTGAGTTTTATCTATGATGGAGAAATTAAATACTTTAATGATATAGTCACATGTTGAAGAAATTTGCCATAACTAAACCAGCTCTCCAGGCTATCTTCAGACATATCCTCCATAATGAACAACACAATCTTCAACCACCAAAGTAAACTCATTCACAAACTTTTGATCAAATTCCAACTTCCACAGTGGTGAAAGGATTAAAAATGTCTGCTGGACTTCTGAAAAACTTGATACCCAAAATACTATCTTGCTTATCAATATTCTCAATTAATGTGAATGGCTTAAATTGTCCTCTAAAGAGGGATGGGATGGATGACTAGATGCAAAAACTCAGGCCAGAAATCTGCTACATTCAAGAATTTCACCTTACCTTAAAAGATAAACATAGACTCAAGGTGAAGGGATGGTCATCTATAATTCAGGCAAGTGGAAATCTGAAAAAAGCAGGTGTTGCAATTTTATTCACAGAGACAATAGGCTTTAAACCAACCAATGTAAGGAAAGATAAAGATAGCTATTTCATTTGTTAAGGGTAACACTCAGCAGGATGAGATTTCAATTGTTAACATTTATGCACCCAACCAGAATGCACCTCAATTTATAAGATAGACTCTAACATACATGAGCAACTTGATTTCCTCCAGCACCACAATTGTTGGAGATTTTAAAACTCCTTTGGCAGGGTTGGATAGATCCTCCAAAAAGAAGCTAAGCAAAGAAATTTTAGACTTAAACCTAACCATTCAACATTTGCATTTAACAGACCTCTACAGAACATTTTATCCTAACAAAACTGAATACACATTCTTCTCATCACCCATGGATCATCCTCCAAAATTGATCACATCTTAGGTCACAAGTCTAACCTCAGCAAACTTAAAAGAATAGAAATCATTCCTTGTATTTTCTTGGACCACTATGGAATAAAAGTTGAACTCAGTAACAACAGGAATCTGCATACACATACAAAAACATGGAAACTAAATAACCTCATGCTGAATGATAGCTGGGTCATAGACGAAATTAAGAAGGAAATTACCAAATTTTTGGAACAAAAAAAATAACAAAGTCACAAAGTAACAGAACCTCTGGGATACTGCAAAGGCAGTCCTAAGAGAAAAATTCATAATGTTAAAAGCCTTCCTCAAGAGAACACAAAGAGAAGAAATCAACAACTTAATGGGACACCTCAAGCAACTGGAAAAGGAAGAACATTCCAGCCCTAAACCCAGCAGAAGAAAAGAAATAACTAAAATTAGAGCAGAACTAAGCGAAATTGAAAACAAAAGAATCATACAACAGATCAACCAATTAAAGAGTTGGATTTTTGAAGGGTCAATAAAATAGATAAACATATGGCTAACCTAACCACAAGTAGAAGAGTAAAATCCCTAATTTCATCAATCAGAAATGATAAAGGCCAAATAACAACAGACTCCTTAGAAATTCAACAAATCCTTAATGAATATTACATAAAAGTCTTTTCTCAGAAGTATGAAAATCTGAAGGAAATAGATCAATACTTGGAAACATGCAATACTTGGAAACAATACTTGGAAATAGATCAATACTTGGATACATCAATACAAGGAAATAGATCAATACTTAGAAACATCCTAGACTTAGAAAGAAATGTAACTGTTGAACAAGCCTATAACAAGTTCTGAGATAGCATTAACTATAAGAAATCTCCCCAAGAAGAAAAGCCTGGGTCCAGACGGTTTTATATCAGAATTCTCCCAATTCCTTTAAAGAGGAACAGTACTTATATTACTTAACCTTTTCCAAAACATAGAAAAAGAAGTAATACTTCCCAACACATTCTATGAAGTAAATATCACCCTGATACCCAAACCAGGAAAAGACCCAACCAGAAAAGAAAATTATAGACCAATATCTCTAATGAATATTGATGCAGAAATATTCAATAAGATCCTAGTAAACAAAATCCAACAACCAATCAAACAAATTATACATCATGACCAGAGTCATGAGGATACATTCATCTCAGAGTCCCAAGGATGGTTCAATATACGCAAATCCATAAATATAATACATCACATAAACAAATTAAAAACAAAGACCATATAATTCTCTCAATAGATGAAGAAAAAGCTTTGGACAAGGTCCAGCATCCTTTCTTGATCAGTATGCTTAAGAAAATAGGCATGGAAGGAACATTGTTTAAACTGATAGAGGCCATATACAGCAAACCCACAGCCAATATCATATTGAATGGATTAAAATTGAAATCATTTCCACTCAGGTCAGGAACCAGGCAAGGATGCCCACTATCTCCACTGCTTTAACATTTTAATGGAAGTCTTAGCCACCACAATCAGGCAAGAGAACGCAATC
>CAUYQV010148051.1:0-17107 GCA_963574575.1 Galagoides demidoff | reverse complement strand
ACAATTTGAAATACTTTCATCAAGCTGGTTAACATAGATTTCATGTCATTTGCTTAGTCCGGGAGGGGAGAAGGGCGACTGGGTGGTGGGAGGGTGACCGGAAAGATCACCTATCTATCTGTCTAACAAGGGTACAAGTGAGCTTTGTCTTTTCTAATGCCTACAATTCCTGCAAAGGTCTGGCAGGCCCGTGTTGGAAAGTGCTGCTTTTCCTGTTTTTCCCCAGCACACAGCCCAGGCTTCACCTTCTTGTGAGGGCGACGTTTCTCACATCTTAAAAAGTTTGTTCTCCCACAACTCCCGCAGCTTTTATAGCACTGATCACATTTCAACAGCCATCCCTTCGGAGCAATGATCCAGAAGTTCCTGAAGCCAAGAACAGAGCCCTCTCACAGTTCAATCTTTCATCTTTCGGTCCCTTGGAGCCTAGTGATGTCTGAAATAGAAAAGGAGGTTTATTTATTTTTAAAAATTTATTTTCCTTAAAAGAATTAAGGAAATTATTCTTCTATAATTCTATAATTAAAAGAATCTTCACCTTTCCATATAAGAGAAATGTAATAGGTGGCCTCTGAAATGACCTCAAACTCTGCCTCTTGTATTTGGGCTCTTGTAAAATCCCCTCCCGGTAAATTGGATGTTGACTAGGGATAGGGTCTGCAGGGAAGTAGAAGAAAAGTCCAGTCCCCTAGATACGGAGTTAACAGGGGTCCTGTAGCAAACGATGAGTTTTGGGAACCTTGTGACTCAATTGACTGAGTATGTCCCGTTCTTGGAAAGATGCAGGTTACAATTTGCTACACAAAGTGGAATAATGTTGACAGGCACAGAACAGTGCACACAGCAAATGCCACAGACATCACAAGATTAATAGTCACCACCATACAATTGTCAAGAAATTAGCAGATAGCGACTAGGGCTAAAAAGAGGAGGAAAATGGGCACCTGTGGCAACTGGGATAATTTGTGACCAGCGAAAAATAGACAATACTTAGACCTAGGAGGACCAGTGAAAAACTTTGCAGCTAATTCTAGGAGGAACTAAGATCAGATACTTACATTTATATACTGCCTTTCACACTTGTGAGGAGGACACTTTTCCAATCTCACTGGGAAGGTCTATGCTTTACTTTAAATAAACTTTGCCTCTTTTCTGCTACATTGGAGTCCCAGCTGCTTTATTCCCACCTCCTCCATCCCCTGCTTTCCCTTTGACTCAGCCTGAGCTTGCTAGTTCTGCTGAGTGAATTGGACCAGGTCTGCTGACCAGCTCGGGGTCTCAGAGACCCCTGGTGGATTTAACGCCTCATTTCTAGTGAAGATAATGCAACAGAGAAGGAGTGAACATCCAATGTTAGGTTACGCAGACTGACGCCCATCTCAGGATCTCGCTTGCTGTCCTCATCTTCTTTGAGGAAGCCACCTGCCACACTGTGAGCCTTGAAGAGAGAGGCCCACATGGGAAGACCTGAAGGAGGACCTGGTCAACAGGCAAAGAGGAAACGAAATACTCAGTCCAGTGTCCTGAGAAAAACTGAAATTTTACCAACAACCAACGCTTGAATGAATGAGTTTTAAAGCAAATCAGCCCAGCTGGGTCTCTGAGGAGACTGCAATGTCTTGAGAGACTTGGAGCCAGAGGAACCCAACTAAGCCAGACCTGTACTCCTGATACATAGCCACCATGTGGGAGTAAATATTTGTTATTTTAAACTTCTAAGTTTCGGGATGATCTATTACATAGCAAAAGATAATACAGAGAATAAAGAATTATACTAAATAACAAAACCCTAGATTATATGGTGTTGTGTTATAAGTTTACTACTATAACTATTACAAAATTATTCAGTCTTGATTTTACTCTGCTTTTGAAAGCAGAAGTAAGCATTGCATTTTTTTCTGTAATTTTTTTTCTATTTTTTTTGGGGGGGAGTGGGAGCTGGGGTCAGATTTGAACCTGTGACCTCCAGTATTTGGGGCCAGCACTCTACTCCTTGAGCCATAGGTGCCACCTCTAATTTTGTTAATTTCCACTTGATTCTGAAAATAGTTATTAGGTACCTACAATATAGAAAGGACTATATTAAGATATCTGGGAAGACAATGATGTTGAAAGAAATTCCAGTTACTGGTGAATTACCATGTATTGAATTAACCCTTCTACTGATAACAATGATAAATCTGTAGGAAAAAATATGTGAGTTTCTAAAAGCACAGGAGAGTGACCAAAAGCAGAGAGACACTGAAGAAATTTTGAAAGAAAGTAAGAGTCACGTTTAGATGTTCCTCCTCCGGTGCCCCCTGCCTCCACCAGGGAAACCTCTCAGTCAGCAGAGTACATAGAACACTCAGAACTCAAAAGAAAGCTAAAGTCCTATGGGGTGTGGGTGTAATGGTGGAAGGACAGAGTCCAGGCTTCACCTTGTGGGAGGAGAGGTGGTTCTGGAAGGAAGGGAGTCACAAAGTAGATATATCCAGAATATATACATAATTCCTAAAACTTACTGTTGAAAAGAAAAACTACCCTAATTTTTTAGAAAAAAAAATGAGCAAAAGACTTGAAAGACGCTCAGAAAATATCACACTGTACATGAAAGCTCTGTTCATTTGTATGTATTGGAGTTTGTTAAAACAAAATTTTAAAAAAGAAAAGAAAAAAGGAAAGGCACAGTGCTCATGCCTGTAATACCACCACTTTGGGAAGCCAAGGTGGGAGGATAACTCGAGGCCCACTTAAACAATGTAATGAGACCCTGTCTCTACCAAAAAAAAAAAAAAAAAAAATAGTAGCTTGATGTGGTGGTGTGCACCTGTAGTCCTAGCTATTTGGGAGGCTCAGCCAAGGAGTTCAAGGCTTCCATGAGCTATAACTCTGATCACCTCACTGGGTGACAGTGAGAGATACTGTCTCTTAAAAAAAAGAAGGAAGAAAACCAAAGTATACACTATTCCAATTAACTTGGAGCTTATATTGTACTAGGTTTATGTGATTTTGCTTCTATCTGGCTAATTAATAGTTTGAGAAATGGAATTTGAATTTGAGAATAGACAAAATGAAGAAGTGTGGGCACACAATAAAATGAAGTGGGGTGTAGGCAAACATATAGACAGTGAAACTCAAAAGAACGGTTGAAATACTTAGCAGGGAAATTGCCACTGTGTGATACTGTGTGGCTCTGGTGAGTGAGATGCTTTTAGCAGGGTCTACCAGGCTCAGAGCCACCCAGATTTATGTAGATTTTATTCCATGATTTATGCTTAGTTGGCAGGCAGGGAAGTGGATTACGTGCCTTTCCCAAATGGTTGTATTCATTGCACACCAAAGCTGGAACTGCTGGGAAGGTTAGCCTTAGCACAGAGAAGGATTTTAGCATGGACATTGTTTGGATTCATCTGTGTCTAATTTTAACAATAGAAGATTGAATTTCACTCAGTTTTAGTTTTGCTTTGAAATTCCTTCACCATACAAGGAAATATACACTTTACCGTCTTACACTGGGGCAATGTCTCCTCCTGCCACTCATTCCTTGGTACAGCATTGGAGGTGTCCATTTGTTAGAGCAGTTTAGCTTACATGTTAGAGCAGTGCTTCTTACTCATCCACTGTAGTTCCCAAATCCTTAACAATTCCAGATTCCTTCGCTTGACCTTCCTCCATCTGCATAATGAAAAGAAGGCTAACCTGAGATTATAACTATCGTGGGAGTCGTAACTCTATCTCCGCCACATAATCATATGTGTTAAATGAGATAAATATGCAGAAGTGACATCACACTCTTCTTTGAAATTTAAATGAAATTTCTCCAGCCCACTAACACATAATTTTGTGATTTTGTGGAGTCCTAGGAATTTAGTTCCTCATAACTACTTCTAGCTCTGAGTTTCCACCTCTCCTCACTTTCCCATTTCAACCTCTTCTTTTTTCCAACATTGTTCTAATCTCTCTTATCTTTCTGAGCCAGGGGTATAATGCAACATCTTTTCCTAGATTTTACCAAATTCACTTACCTAAGGAAGGCAATTCTGTGTATAGAAGACTGCTGGAATTTTGTGTCTGGGAAAATGATTGCAGTCCAGTGAAAACATCATTAAAACTGAGTATTAGATCTCCCTATTCTTAAATCCTTCAGAGGTCTCCCACGGATCTGTTCAGTAGCATTTTTTTTCACCAGGTACCAGCTAACAACGTTTCTCCTGATTCTCTCTCTGCTCCTCCAGCTCTCTTCCTAGGAAGCCTATTTTTTTCTCTGAAGATTTATTTATGTGTTTTTTAAAGCAGAAGTCAATCCATCTACTCTGGATCTTAAATGTAAGTGATCTAGAAAAATAGGAAGAAGCAAGATGTTCTGTTCTCTTTTCTTCATGACACCCTGAAGTATAAAGAATGAAGATATTTACCACTACTCATATGTGGTACCTCATCCCACAGAAGCAAAAAGCTATTGCAGTTAGCTTTCTTTTAGCATACAAATGCTTTCCCCATATATATAGGGCTTTCTTTATTTCCCTAATAACTATTGGTCAAATTACTCCACCTCCCTTGGCCTTGCTACCCATCTTAACAACATTCAATATTTGGGGGGCCACCATTATACGTAAATGAAAAAAATGATAGAACCATAAATAAAATTACCTCTTCCTCAAGCTAGTTATTTCTCATTATAATATGTACAATACTGGCCTTCCTGTTTAGATAAATATGTTTCTCTGTGTATGTGTGTGTGTGCATGTATGTGTGTATGAGTTTATGGATCCCTCTGCATCTCTGTGAATGTTTTCTGGAATATTCTTTCATCACTTCTACTTCTGCATGACCAAACCTTCTCCATCTTAAAAACTCAAATCTAATGTAATATTCATTAAAAGAAAAAGAAAAGCTTTTTCCTTTTTGAAGCTTTTTTTCCTGACCTTCCATAGCACCTTCTGTTCCTTGTATGTCCTTCCGTGTGGTCATTATTCCAGCTTTATAAATGTCTTACACCTCCTTTCAGTCCATGAGTAATTTTAGAAAACTTCCCCCATTTGATTCCCTGTGCTGTTTCCTAATAGTGTCTGATAGAATGGTTTGCTCTTATTGACACGCAACAGATGTTTATAAAAAGGATGCATCTCAGCAGATATTGATATTTTTATCAACTATTTCCATGCTTAGAATTTGAATCTGCTTTGAGTCTGGCTCAATCACTTCATGCATTGACACAAAATTTCATGGCTTTTGTTTCATAGTAGATTGAAGTTCTACTCTTCCCCTCTTTTATCAATAAAAGCAAATCTTTCATTCTTCCCTGTCTTATCTTGTTAATCTGTACAATATTTTCTAGAAATTCATACTAGATTCTGTGGCCAAAATAATTTTCTCCTTTGCTCTACTATGACTCAACTACTTCCTTAAAAATATTTATTGCTTCCTCCTCAGATTTGCCATTAAAAAGAAGTTTCTTGATTTAGCTTCTTGGTAATCAGTCATAGTTATACAATTTAATAGTTATTTATTTGTATTAATATAGATATTTTAATATAAACCACACAGAGAGATATCTGTTTCGTAGTTTCTTTTCAGATTTTTTTTTTTTTTACATCTTTTACTTATCACCCTACCAGTACAGGGGAGAAAAAGAGAAGCATGAACTTTGGAGCTTAAAATTTTAATAAAGTTATAGAATACTATAACCATTATTTTAGAAAACAACAGAAAGTCCAGCAGGATATACTAGATTGTTATGTTCACATTGTTAGTTACTGTTAACAGTCACAGAATTATCAAGAATCATGTTTTAGGAACTGTATATATAAATACATACGGGGTAGTGGCTCAAAAATATATACCAAATGGTGGCATTTCTGAAGAAGTTATCGTGATTGATAAAAACGACATCATAGAAATTTGATGAAACACAGGGGATATGCAACCTCTTAGTACCTATTTCATAATGAGAAACTGCAAATTCCCTGCATTAGTTGGTAGCCATTAAAAAACTATACCCTCCACTCAAGAGTGGCATTAGGGGTGGGAAGTGGGGACAACTAGAAGACAGAACAAAATAACCTTCAGGAGAACAGTTTATATCAATGGCTTCCTGTGCCTCTATATTAAACCAGAAACAAAACATATGAACTTCCTCACAGCTAATTAATATCCCCCCCAAAACTTCCTAGATTACTGTTTTTCTCCATGGGGACACAACATTAAACATTTTTCTGATACTGAAAATGTAGGAATAACATATCTTACATTACATAGGCTCATACCTATTAAAATTACCTTTTCCATAGCTAGACTATGTACCAAATATATGCCCAAACATAATTCTGGGAAAAATGGAAGCCTAGAAATTCCAGAACCACTATTTTATACTGATGTTTAGTTTTAAACTGTCTGCGAGTTGCAATTCTCCCTTCTCTGGTAAATAAACAATAATAAGTCTACTAAAAGTATGAAATTGGCTTCTTTGTTGTTGACCATGGTACAAAGATGAGAAGGAGGAAAAGCTTGCCATTTCTGCAGGCTAGATAAACAAAACAGATACACAAACAACAACAAAAAAAGCTTTGTCCTGAAGACCACCAGATTATCAAAGGTGATCGATCCCCCAAGAGACTTGTTTGGAATGGCTTCTTTATTCATCAATATAGCCTTTTATTTAGGTTTGGCTAAATGGGGTCTTTATTACCAAAGAGCCAGAGTCTGAGATACAAGTTGCTACTTGCTAAAGAAAACACACTGTACAATCCAGGCAGGTTTCTGAGCCATCCTATATAAGATATAATTTAAAAAGGAGATGTACTATGGAAGATAGAATTTTTTTTTTGTCCTTTGTAGTGTTACATTGATTTCTTATCTACCATAACACATACTTTAAGCAGGACTTTTTTAATCATCATTTTCTTCAGAAAAATGGAAGAGATCATTGAAATTACTATCTCAGTCAAGTAAAGAGTTCAGGGAAACAGCTTAATTACACCCTCTTGCCCTAACTTTCAACAAAGTAGCTGTATGGCTATGGACACTCACTCCCTCATCCGGGCTCAATTCCCTCATCTAAAAACAAAGAGGTTAAATTAGATGCCATCGAAGATTTCTTCAAGCATTAAAAAATTGTCATTCTAAATTCATAGGAGATTGCCAGTGGTCCCCGAGAAAAAATTATAAACAGCCACAATTAGATTTTGCCAGGTTTTCAATTAACTTGCTCAGCTGTGAGCATTATGATAAGATTGCAATATAATTGTGATTAATGTTGTAATCGTTATGATAATTTTTATCATAACAAATCAGGAGGAAATCTTCTACAGCCACAAAGGCAATTGTACAATACAGGTCGCTGCTAATATTAACAAACCCTTTATTTACCTAGAGTTTTACAGCTGAAGGAAATATTTTATATTCATATCCCACTTGATCTAACATCTCTATGAAATGCCCCTTGATGAAACATGCTCACAGAAATTGAGAATATTGATGGTAAGTAAAATCACGAGAACTCACAGAAAGAAGACATCTAACTTGGAGAGGAGGGGATTAGTTTGATTTTCAAGGCAGGTCACACAGTGATTCTTTACATTTTAAAGTTCAACACTAAAGAGGTGATGCTCTTGGTATGAGAATTGTTTGGATTATGGTAAATACATTAACATAAATAGAACAAGCTTGGCTTGGAGCAAGACCAGGAGAAGTATATCAGAGATAAGCCCATAGGGAAAATTTTTTATCTGTGACATCAGAAGAAGGAAGGAGACATAAGCGTTCCCACCAGAGGGAAATGTGGGGCTGCCATGGTGTGGTCAAAGCTGTCACATGCCTTCACATATGTGAGCACTGCGTCAGGGCTGGAGCCTCCTCACAGCATTTGGAAAGGTCACTTTGTAAGACTTGCACAGTTCAGTCTCAGAGTCCTTGTCCACAACCCTACTATGATTTCATCAGACCATTCTGTAATTTTGTACCCCTATCTCCTTTAATGGACTCCAGCTGCCCTATATACTTCTCAGGGATCAGTCATTAGCAAATCCTATTAGTAAAACTGAAGCATTTCAGCTCTCTGGGGCCTTGTTTCCTTTCAGCTAATCTAACTGTAAAGGAAGGAACCAGCATCTTATAATAACTTCCGACAGGCTCACCAGAGCCGTTCTCCTGGGACCATCTCCTGAGCATTTGATGCGCCATCACTGGGTAAAGAGAAGGTCATTTCTCCAGGGACTAAGCCCCTAGAAATCTCAGGTGCCCCCTTTTCTTTTGTTTGTGTGCAATATGTTTTCTTCATAGTCCCCACTGTAAGGCTAGAAATCTACTCGTAAATCTTCCAATTTGATAAATCTGAGGAGGAATCTAGAAATAGATTGGTGAATGGACAGTCCATTCACCATCCATTCATCCATCCATCCACCTACCTAACTATTCTTGTTAACTTTTAGGGTAATGATAGTACTAAGTTTGGAGTATCTCTGTACTATAGAACATACAAAAGCAGGTATACAGTTCACATTTTTTACTTGGAGTATCAATTAGAAACAAAAATAACTCAAAGTAATTCGAAGTCTAGAATATGTTAGGATGCACTTGAAAATGAATAACAATTTTATTGGGGCACCTTAGAATGAAAGCTTCATGCATTTTTAGTAAAATGTAAATATACAAGCTTGTGTCATTCATCAAGTTTGGCCTAAGCTGTACATATCATAAAGTTACTGCTTCTCTGTCTTCTAGTTAACAGAGCCACCTCTATGCTTGCGACTTCTTTCCTTAGCCTCAGGCTGAACTTCTCCTCTGGTGTCACAGCATCCAGAGAGAGAAAAGCACTCTTCTGCTTGAAACTGATTCATCCCCTCCACTTCCTGTTGAAATTGACTTCAACGTCACTTAAACTGTGACTCAATCAAGTCTTCTCTGCTTTAATTTCAATCTCAGTGAGCACATCCAGATTTACCTTTAATTATATTATCTTTTTCTAATAACTTTAACTTTATTCACATCCCTCTACAGTTCTTATGTACCTAATAGGTGCCATTCTAATAGATTCTTATTTCAGCTGCCCTGGCTCAGAATCATGATTCCTCTGGCATTATCAGAGTTACTCCACCACATTTGTGTTTTATCACATGAAACTGTTACACAGAGATATCCCAGCTTAATTTGTAAGAAGGGGTGGTTTCTATAATCTATAAGGTACGAAGAAATCTCTAGGCTTTAAAACTTGAAAACCGTTATGTAGTAAACATCACCATAGGATTCTAAAAGCTCCCAATGAAAACTAAAGAATCACAATTTTAGAATCTGTCATTTTAAGATCTTATTAAAGATTCAAGAGATGAGGCAAAAGGACAGAAGAAGTCAAAGAAGTAAAAATTTTATTAAGAAAGTAAAAACTTTAAGGTCACTTAGGATACAGGTTAAAAATAAAAAAGAACAAATGATAACAGAATGTTAACAATCCAGGCAGTGACTCCATACTTCAATTAATTCAATTTAGTTAGCATATTTTTATAAGGTTCTTCCCATTGTAAATTCATATGGATTACCAGGGGAGCCTCTATCTTTTCCTTTGTGATACTCAAATCTGTCATTTCCTGATCTTACTCACACGTTTTTTTAAAATTGCCTTGCAATTCCTAGTGATGTAAATTTCAACCGAATACCAGCAATGATTGACTCCTGCTTAATTCCAATCTTTATTCACAGAAGGGAGATTGATATTATGTGCTGTATTTTTGAGAGCCACCTTGACTGTAGACAGAGGGGGCTGGACCTTGCATCTTATCTTCAGGCCAGAAGTCATGAATTCTCTTGAACACGGAGAGACAAGAGTCAAAAAACAAACTAGAAGTTCAGCTCTGCAGAATGTGAAGCAAAGTCCATGGGACAGCATTTCTGACCCTGCCCCCCTAATCAGAATTTCATAAGTTTTTGTTTATTATATTACTTTATATCTAAGAGGTTACATTTTTAGGGTGATTCAGGGCAGCATACAGACTGCTTTCTCAGATTTTGCATGCAAAATAAACACTCTGTGCTGTAATATTTTAAATAATTCTATGTTGTTCAATGTTTTGCCAAAAACATGCCATTGTTTTATCTTCCGGGCAGTCATTCAAAATATGGAGAGTTGATCAAAATAGTGTTTTAAAGTAGAGAAGTTAATATTTAAAGTAATGAAAGGACTTGACACTAATCATTCTACAAGGCATTGTTGAAGGCAGGATTAAAAAGTATTGAAATTAAACCAGGTCATCCTGAGTTCTTAGATCTGGTCAATATCTACTGTTATCCCTAATTAATTTAAGCAATATTTAAGAAGATGCATCCCTAGGTAAATGTGTCCCAGGGCAAAGGCTATATGTATGTAAGCAGCATATGTACATTTATATGATACATGAGACTATAGTAAAGAGACAATAGAGTCATGATTAATACAAATGGTGCCTCCAAATCTATAATTCCACATTGTTCTTCCATGGGGACTAAATTAGTTAATACATATAGAGCAGCATGTGTAATGACATTTTGCTTATATGTGGTATCGGTATAGTTATCAAATATAAACTATGAAATTTAAGTCTAAATTTAAAATTTTAAACAGAAAATACCTTGTACTCAAACATGAACAAAAGCACAGAAAATACAATGGACACCTGGGTGTTGTGTTTTTAATGTATCCGCCAAAAGTCTGTGTTAAAAATTTAAGCCTTTTCCCTTCATTGAGTGGCTTAATGAGGGCTGGGCCCTCAGGAATGGGTGAACGCTGCTATCACGGGAGTGGGGGTATTATCACAAGAATGGCTTTGTTATACAAGTGAACTCTGTCTGCCACTCTTACACTCTTACACTTAACTTCTCACGTGTCGTGTCATCTACCATAGTGTGATGCAAGAAGAAGTCCATCCCTAGATGCCAGTGCCAGGCTCTTAAACTATGGTACATAGCAAAAAATGGACCAAGATACTATATGTTGAAAACTCAGATTTATCAAGTGTTAACATATGACTATATTTGTCTCACATATAAACATCATGCTTTGTAAAATAAGCATATAGATAAATAAATAAATAAATAAGACCCACCTAAGACCCATCTCCTTATTTCTTCTCCCTCCTCTCCCAGAGGTAATCACTACTAGATGTTGGTGTCTATTAGTTTCAAACATCCATTTTTAATATATATACTAACACTTATATTTTTTTAAATTTACCTACATATCATCATACTCTAAATTACCATTTTATCATTCAGTTGTTTTTAGGCATATGTATTTTGATACAAGAAGCTTTGGTTGATTTATTTTAATTGCTATAGAGCATTCCACTTCATCAATTAAATATATACACCTTACTCCACTACTGAGGGATAGTAAAGTCAGTTGCCACCATTTTTCTTATAAACATACTATAATTATTTTTCCTATACACATTTAGGATACTTTTTCTAGGGTAGATATCTAGTATTTTATATGCGTGTATACAGTAGAATAAATAGGTATCTTCAGCTCTGCTAGGTTCTGACAAATTACCTTCGGAAGTTTTGGTAGCAATGTACACTTTTAGTGGAAAGGCTAGTTTTCCTCATCCTTATCATAATGTCAGACTCTTAAATTTTACCAGTAGATAGTTTACAAAATAATGTACAATTATGTAATTTTAATTTACATTGTTCTGATTATTGGAGGGATAAACATCTTGTAACAGTTTCCTAATTCTTATGTTTATGTAAGAACATACCTATCATAACATTGTTCTGAGATTAGAGGGATAAACATCTTGTAACAGTTTCCTAATTCTTATGTTTACATCTTTTCATTGTTCTTCTTAAGGGCTTGTGTAGGAGGGGTGGAGAGAGTAAATGCACAAGAGATCTGTCAGTAGGTCACAAAAATAAGTCTTCCCTCCCTACCTAGTTAAAGCCTGGAGACACACAGTAATTGAATTGACCTCAACATTTGCATTTATAAACAGAAATATTATGCATAGGGGCTTCCTCTGACTCTGTTGGATTTTTATCACAGCAACTCTCCTCACAGTTCTCACGTACTTATCTTGCTCTACTTGAAATGATTGTCCCCCATAGAGAAAAACAAAAACATAAAATGAGAGTAATTTGAAATAATGGGATATATTTCTCTCAGCATTGAGATGAATGAGAAAACTCCCAAATGCTTCTCTGGGATAAAATGACCTTTTGAATATTTAAGTGAGTTACGAAGATATGAAAAATTTAATTAATGAGCAACAGCTAGAAAACAAAGAAAGGCCACCATGGCCAAGGACCATCAGCTCTTACAGAGACAGGAAGGCTCACATGACTATGAAATAACTCCTTATTTTTAATTAAGGGACTATCAATCATGTAAGATTTTACTGTGGGGCATCTTTTTAGAGCATGTCATCCACTACTGTATGTGATAGAAAATCTTAATTTCTCCACTCATTGTGATTACCTTTTGTATTAATTGCTATGGCAATTGTGGATATGTAGGCTAAGATGTTTCAAACAAGCACAATTACTACCACAACTCTGTGTTTTATGACATTTTGTATTTTTCATGATTTACATGCTTTTAGGTTACCCATTAACATGCTTTGTTGCATTCCATATAAAATGAAATGGGATCAATGCACATCTTAAACTCATTATGCTGATATTACAAATGCAAATTGCCTGCTACCTACGGAGTAGTTAAATATCATCCTGCAGCTTCCTGTTACTTATGAACAATTTAGAAATAGCTTCTGCAATTTTAAATATGTTTTCTTTGTCTATTCAACCTTGCAGTGCTCCCAAATACATGTGTCACATCTTGGAGCAAGACTTGCAAAGTCAAACAAACTGTGCCCCCTTTGCTTGCCTGATAAATATTGAGTTAAAAATAAAAATGCATAACCACTTGTTTTAGAGTTAAGATACTAGGAAATTCTCAATATCTCCATTATACATCTACTTACATCTGTGATGAAATATCAAAGCAAACACCTTGCTGTCCACAGACAGGAGCCACCCTTTCAAGGAGATGGCTTTCGGTCTTTATAACTTCTCAGGACAGCACAAGTATTGAGTCTCTCTGGGCCTCTCCAAGTAATGCTTTGGGAAACTTCCACTAGCAGCATCACAGATGGATACTAGTCAGGAAATAAATACCTGATTCAGCCAGAATGTGTAAAAGCACTTCCATAATAACACAGGCTTCAAAAGCATACTTATGGGAGAAAAATGTGTTATGAAAGATGTCTAAGCAATTAGTATGAGGATAAATTTTATTTTACAGCATCAGAATATAAGTTTGATGTCTTTACCTCTCTTGGGTTCCACCTTTCTCAAAATCAAGGCTCAGGATTCCATCATCATTTGTCTTTTCCTCTCCAGGTTTGAGACTTCAACTGGTATCTCAGAAAACGACAATGAGTGGGTTTTTTTTTTTTCTTTTTTGCTTTTCAAAGTTTTTATTATTTCAATCCTTTATTTCTTTCTTACATATTCACCACTTGTCTACTAGTATATGCTCCAGCCTGGATCTCATCTCCTGACTGTGAACTTTGCAGAGCAGCAATGAGCTTATCTGATAAACCTCTGCACCAATGGGAGGGCAGTAAAGGAGATACTCACCACTTTAGTGGTTTCTTTGTAGATTTATATATATTTGTTGTCCAAAAAGACAGTAGCATTAATTGTAAACCTCAAGCCAGAAGAAAGAAAAAAAACAATTGAGAAGTGGGTTGGTAGTTCAAGAGAAAGTGGCATTTTGGATAGATGAAACAAGACCTGAGCATGCTGTATGGGATATCTATTTATTTAACTACGGTATATGTAATAATGGTCACAATACAATGATGCAATTCAAAGTGTATGATCCATTTATTTCGTCCTGATGAAATTTTATAATTAAACTTACATAGTAAAATATTAATAAAGACACTGTACTTTCCTGGACTGAGACAACAAAATGCCACAGAAGGGCTGGCATAAGCAACAGAAAATTATTTTCTCACAGTTACGGAGGCTGGAAGCTCAAGATAAATGCATGCTAGTTTGGTTTCTCCTGAGGTCCCTCTTCCTGGCTTGCAACGGGCTACCTTCCTGCCTTGAACTCACATGATCTCTCCTCTATGAACATGAGTGGCTAGAATTTCTCTGTATGCCCCAATTTTTTCATATAAGTACATGTTAGATTGGATTAGAATCCACCCTAATCCCCTCATCTTAATTTACTCATCTCTTTAAGACTTAACTCTATTTTATTTATTTATTTATTTGTTTATTTATTTTTGAGACAGAGTCTCACTATGTTGCCCTCAGTAAAGTGCCATGGCATCACAGCCCGCAGCAACCCCAAACTCTTGAGCTTAAGGGATTCTCTTGCTTCAGCCTCAGCCTCCCAAGTAGCTGGGACTGCAGGCACCTGCCATAATGTCTAGCTATTTTTTGTTGCAGTTGTCATTATTGTTTAGCCGGCTGGGCTGCGTTCAAACCCACCAGCCTCAGTGCATGTGGCTGGCACCATAACCACTGTGCTACAGGTGCTGAGCCAACACTTTAAATACACTCACACTCAATGGTACATTGAGTTAGGGGTTAAGGCTTGAACAGAATTTGGAGGAAAAACAATTCAGGCTGTAATAGGTCGGAAAACCATAAGCTTCATTTTTAAGGCTTCATGTAATGTCACTCCCCTATCTAACACATGTGATTGGCATTAACTGATAAGGCTACTGAAGGCCTGGGTGTGGTTTCTGAGTTCCTTTTAGTACAACTTTCTAGGCTGTTGCTAATAATACGAATTTGTATGTAAAAGTAAACTTATTTGCCATGCTTGATTATATCTTAAACTAGAAGACATAATTTTTAAAAAAGCAACATTATAGAGGTATTTTAGTTAATATATTGATGCTATTCCTGTACAAAGACACTATTATATTCACACAACCTGTGACTTCAATTGTTCAGTGTTTTTCGAAGATGATAGTATCGGAATTTTATATAGGATAAATCTTTATCATTGTGGACTGCATTGTCTGCAACAACTTTTTCTACTACTAAATGCTTGCAACGTCTCCCAGGCATTGTGATAACAAAGATTGTGTTCACATTTTTCCAAATGTCTGCTAAGGTAGGTTTTGCTAAGAGCCATGAAACACAACCACGTCACATTATTGGAATAACATTATCTAAAATTCTTTCATACTTTTCTAAAACACTGTTTCTAAAACCTCTGTGCTTATTCACAGAACTGTAGGTATTCCTATTAAATTTGACTTGCCAATATATACCAGATTTTGGAGATGTTTACCATTCAATTCTGCATTTACACTTCTAGAAATTTGAAAATATACAGGCAATTACATAGAGATGAATATACATAGATGTTTACCAAACAGTCTTAATAATGGCATTACATATCAAACTACTAAATGCTTATCAGAAGCAGACTATTTATTAAGCTGTAGTATATCTTTTAATGGACTACTACTTAGCTATCATTATAATGAGGGGATATAATTTATTAATATGGAAAGATGATAATAATTAAACACTACAATAAAAATGGCTTTAGATTATAATCTTATATTAGAAAGTGTGCTTGTGGGCGGTGCCTGTAGCTCAGTGGGTAGGGCACCAGCCACAACGTGTTCACGCTCGTCCCTGGGCCTTCTAAAACAACAATGACAAATGCAACAACAAAAACAAAAAATAGCCGGGCATTGTGGTGGATACCTGTAGCCCCAGCTACTTGGGAGGCTAAGGCAAGAGAATCACTTAAGCCCAAGAGTCTGAGGCTGCTGAGAGCTGTGACCATTGCACTCTACCCAGGGCAACAGCTTGAAACTCTGTCTCAAAAAAAAAGTGTGCTTATATATGTCACATAGAAAAAAAACTAGAAGTATATACATATATATCACATTTTAACAGTATTGTTTCTAGGGTACTAGAATAAAATAAATCGATCTGTATGTTAACTTCTCTAATATATATGTGTGTACATTTGTGTACATATAACTTTTTATGTAGCTCCAACATTCATAAAAAGTATGTATTATTTTTATAATCAGAAAAAGAATTTTTTTCAAGATTTATCTTATCACAGTTGATTCACAATTCCACCCTAAGATCTCATGGTTCCTGATTCAATCATTTAACGTATATCATTGATATCACCTGAAAAGGAAAGTCTCCAAATCCTTTTTCTTTTTTGGATAAAAAGATTCATCTACACACAAGTAAGTAAAGACAGAGCCTTAATCTAAGTCACTAAAAAAGCATTCATTTATTAGTCACTACCATTTTAGTAAAGTTAATCAACCATATGCTTCACAAGAGTATCAATAGAGATTGAGTGTAATATGATTTGTTGAATTTCTCAAATGGTCTATCAGTTACATATAGTTTGGATTAGTGATTAAGAAATGTTAAGCAAAATTTAATAATCTGATCTATCCTTTATAAACCATGCTAATTCTTTTTATAAACTATTCTAGAATCTTTCTTAAACACTTAATGTGCCTCCCAAATGTGTCTTGCTCTTTTATTTTACCTTCAGACCTTGGCTTATGCCATCTTTTCCTTCTGGAAAGTTCTCTCAGATCTCTCTCCCCACACACATCTGTCTTACCTTGCCCCTTCTACACATCCTCACTTTTTTTTTTTTTTTGAGACAGAGCCTCATTTTGTTGTCTTAAGTGCAGTGGTATCGTCATAGCTCACTGAAATCTCACACTCCAGGGCTCAAGTGATCCTCCTGCCTTACCTTCTTGAATACCTGGGGCTACAGCCATGTGCCACCATGCTCAGGTAATTTTTCTATTTTTTTGTAGAGATGGTGTCTCACTCTTGCTGCAGCTGATCTTGAACTCCTGACCTCAAGGGATCGTCCAGCCTTGGCCTCCTAAAATGCCAGGGGTACAAGCATGACCCACTCACCTGGCCTCATTTTAATTTTAATCTCTAGTGGACCATCTGGTAAGAGATTAAAATCTTCTACATTATGCTCTTTTTTTTTTAATTTTTTTATTGAATGATAACTATGTACATTAATACACTTCTGGGGTACAGTGTGGGGTTTTCACATGCAATCTGAAATACTTCCATCAAACTAATCAACACAGCCTTCATGTAATTTTCTCAGTTATAG
>CAUYQV010148049.1:0-13403 GCA_963574575.1 Galagoides demidoff | reverse complement strand
ACTGAAACAAGACAGAATTCCACCTGTTCAATCTTAGCTGCCTGTACCTCAGGCAACTCAAAATATTTTGCTACTGTTGTAACCCAGCCCTCTTTCCCCTGCCCCCTCCTGTTCCCCAGCCCTCACCTGTGCCCCCCCCCCCCGCCCGCCCCCGCCCCCGGCCACCCCCGCCCCCCCGCCGCCCGGCGCACCAGGTGAGGGCTGGGGAACAGGAGTGGGCAGGGGAAAGAGGGCTGGGTTACAACAGTGGCAAAATATTTTGAGTTGCCTGAGGTACAGGCAGCTAAGATTGAACAGGTGGAATTCTGTCTTGTTTCAGTTCTCATACTGTAAATCAGTGTCTTTTACCCTTCTTTACTGACATGTTTTTCACATTTTTGTGCTTTTTGTTGATTTCATTGCTCAAGTGGCCCGCAGACATAGTACTAAAGTGCCATTTAAGTGTTCCAAACTTGGTAACTGTGATCGCCTTACAGAGAAAACACATGTTAGATAAGCTTCTCTCTGGCATGCAGTATAGGACTGTTGGCCATGAATTCAACATGAATAATCAACAGTATATGTTAAATCAGGAGGCTTTAAACAGAAACCTAATAAAGCAAGGTCAAGTATTGACCGGTTGACAGAAGTGTAACCAGAGGCTTGTAGGAGCTAACATTATTTCCTGTGAGGGAGGAGAGGATTAGTATCTGTGAATTCAATGTTCATGATGACTTTGTAGAACATAACTGCCAAGAATGAAAATGATTGTATTTACTGGTGCTATATCTTGGATTTGCTTTAAAAAAAATCCATGGAGGCATAGAGACTTGGTTTCAGGCACAGATGAAACAAATCGGCAGAGTTGAAGTTGTTAAAGTCAGACAATGGATACCTGGGCTTATAAAACTATTTTCTCTATTTTTGTATAATTTGCCATTTTCCATGAAAGAGTTGGTTTTGTTAATCCCATTCTAAGTATTTAAAGACTTGAATTCCAGACATTTCCCCAAACTTTTGCTGTTCCCAATTAATTTCAGTACTTGACTCAAATTTTCCTAATTTTTCTTCCATTTTCCTGTGTTCTACAGGTTTATCCTATTTTGTTAAAAGCTAAAATAAAGTGGAAGGAAGTTAGAATAAAATGAGGGCTACGAAAAGAGGCTGATTGAATTGTGCAGACCTAGAAAATGTAAGTTATAAGGATCTGTGGGATTCTATCCACCTCTCCAGAACAGTCAAAACATTAAACAAGTAAGCTGCTGCCAGAGCTTTTATCTACACAACTCCTTCCTGCCTCCAGGGCTCCATGATGTCCTGGGTTCCCTTGCTCTTCTGAGACCATGTGCTATAAGGGAAGGGGTCACCTTGATGCACCAAGTCCAGCAATGACTGAGGTGATGTAGTTTGCCTTGACGCTACATCTTCTTTCTAGTTTCATGTTGACCTCGACTCTCCATGTAGAGGATTATCTTCAAACTTCCCTTGATGGATAAGTTGTGTTTAAACTGACAGATGACTTGGCTTGCGGAGAGGGAGAAATAGGCTACCAGCTCTGTTTGTTTTTAATAACAGCCAGACTGAAAGACAGGAGAAAAATACAGGGAAAACAACATAATTGTACCTTGTGCTTTCCCAATGCTTCCTGTCTGTAGAGCTCAAAATATTCTCCAAATGTGAACTCAAATGTCAGCAGCTCCAAAGCACAGACAGGGCAAGTGTTATTACCCTGAGAGATGAGGCCAAGCAGAGCTGGGAGCGGACAGAGCCAAGATTAGGGCTCAGAATGTGGCTCCTGCTTGGCAACTAGAAAATTCACCCCAGGACCCCTACTTGCCATTTCTGGGCGTTTTTCCTTCCTCATCTTGGTGTAACCCATTCTCCCACCACAGGCCTCTTGTGATCTTTTTTTCTATCAGTGAAATGTTCCCTGACCTCCCTGTTGAAGCAGTGTCCCTCCATCTCCACCCCTACCTGTGCCACCACCTTTTTCCCTGGCTTTATGAACCCCTCAATCCCCTGGCACTTTGTTCCTCCTGGTCTCCCTTCCTTAGGGAGCTCTGTGACTGAACACTGTAGTGTTGTATCTCCAATGCCTGTTGAGCCCATAGTCAGTGCTGAGTAAGTGTGGTGACTAAATTTTTCTTTATTGGACTCTTAAAAGTGAATTTTAATAGTTATCTCAAGGAAGTAGAGAAGGCTTAATACAGAACATCTTCTGGGGGTACTTCCATTATAAAAGATCAACACTTGGTGTGATTTAGCCCCCCCAAAATAAAGCTCTAATTCATAGCAATTAGTATTTGGAGAAAATATTTTTAGACATAAAGGGATTCTTTTGATGAACTCTGACTTAAGACCAAGACCAACCCTTCCAACAGCCTTCACTAGGAAAGAACTAGACTTTAATGTACATCAGTGGTGCGGCTTGAATTGCAGAGAAGCAAAACACAGAGTTTATTTTAACTGAGGTATATTAAATATCAGGAATAAAATCTTTTAGTGCCTGCAAATCAGAAAAGGATGTTTAAAATCTTTGGTATATGCCTTTTATTTTATCTGAATAAATGTTTTCCATACACATGAGAGTAAGCAGCATTGCCTTGTTAGCCAAGAAATCAAAGGGATGTTTCTGTAGCAGCCCCGGTTCTCATCTAAGCAAAGGTAAAGCAGAGAAATGTCTTTGCTGGGCTAAGCTTGTCTGTTGATGCAGTTTCAGGTAATCTCCCAATGGCAGTCTTCAAAAGTGACAGAAATCTTGTAACTTTGCATAAAGGGCTTCTTGTACAGAGCCAATCAGGACAAATTGGGAGTAAATTAAGGCATGATCAGACTTCCAGTTTCTGAAAGATGCAGGTGCCAGGTTAACATTTATCTAGATGATAACCCATGTTGTGGTTATTGTGTATGCATATTTTTATCAAAATAAGTACTTTTTGTTACTTCCAATTCTCAAGTGCTGTACACATTTTGGCATTGCATTCATTTGCCTTTGTTTCCACTTAGGCTTGTTCTAGGAAGCATTTAAAGTGGCTTCCTCTATGTTCATAATAAGAAAAAAAGTACAGTAAGAATTGGTGGAAGAAGAAATCAATATAAAGGGAAGGGGAGGAGAGAGAAGGTGAGATGAACACGAGCCCAAAACAGTTTGCTATATGGCAGGCCCTGTTTCACATGCTTTACGTGTACGAATTCATCTAATCCTGACGAGTGGCATGAGAACAGCTCTTCTGGTTGAGCATCCTTAATCTGGAGATCTGAAAAGCTCTGGAATCTGAAATGTTTTGAGCACTGACATGATCCAACAAGTGGACATTTTCACACATAAATGCTTAACACAAACTTTATTTCATGTAGCATATTAAAAATGTGTACAATTGCTTTCTGGCTATATGGATTAGGTATATATGAAGCAAATGAATTTTGTGTTTAGACTTACATTTTATCCCCAAGATATCTCTTTATATATTAAAAAAAATCTGAAACACTTCTGGTTCTGAAAAATTCCAAAATCTGAAATAGCTCTGGTTCCAAGCTTTTTGGATAGGGAATATTTAATATGTATTATTTTCATTTTGCAGCTGAGGTAACTGAGGCATGGATAAGTGATTAAGATTATACAAAAGGGGCTCGGTGCCTGTGGCTCAAGTGGCTAAGGTACCAGCCGCGTACACCTAAGGTGGCGTGTTCAAATCCAGCCTGGGCCACCAAACAATAATGAAGGCTGCAACCAAAAAATAGTCAGACGTTGTGGCGGGCGCCTGTGGTCCCAGCTACTTGGGAGGCGGAGGCAGGAGACTTGCTTGAGCCCAGGAGTTGAAGATTGCTGTGAGCTGTGATGCCACAGCACTTTACCCAAGGGGACACCTTGAGGCTATCTCAAAAAAAAAAAAAATTATACAAAGGGTAAGTGGCAGAGCTCTGGGATGCAAACCCAGGACCTCTGCTCCATGATGCTTTACTGACTCAACAATGAAGCTGGAAATAAGATTAACACAGAAAGTGGAAAGTGTAAGGCCCTATGGTTCTAAGATTTTTGACAAAAAACAAGAAGGAAAAATGACAGTTACATGATTCAGTGTCTAGAAGATAAACAAGCTGGTTGCTCAAGAGTAACATGATTATTTCTGGTTTGGAGACCAGGAAGAAATTTCTCTTGTAAATTTGCACAAAGAAGTCACTATGTGATGAAGTGGACACTATTCTCCAATAAGCCTGACAAATTTTCATGGGGCTGTTTCTTACAACATCCCTCACTATGTCATAATGTATAATAAACACCAAAGCCAAATTCAGTGCAAGGCAAGTCAGGAGGGGTGGGGATCTCAGAAGACGTGGTCAGAGCTGTGGGTCTCTGCTGGTCTGGCTTCATTTAGGAAAACATTTTAGGCTATTTAGAGGGAAGAATGAACTGTAGAGGCTGCAAGCCACTGTCTATAATTATTAGTGCTCTCAATCGAGCTTTTGTAAAATGTTGAGTGGCAGTGAATTTGAGGTCGCTTCCTGGCCAGCACCTGGGGTGCAGCTATTCTGTGTTGGCTCAGTGTGGAGCTTCAGCTTCAGTCCACTGAGCTGGGGGAAGAGCTGATTTTCTTGTAAGAGCTGAGGCACTGCAAGGCTGCTGTTTGAATAGAGGACTACCCCATTTGTATGGGACCATACTTAGTGAAATACAATCTGGGGCCTCGACCACCCTGAAATATGTGGAGCCAAGATGACTCTGGAGATTGAAAAGATTCCCATAAGGTATTTCCTCCTGGAATTCTAAAGCAGGTACGACGAATACCTGCCTTGGTGATCTAAAAAAATCTAAAAATATTAACTCCCAGACTCTCTAAACTTAAAAATGAAACCAAAGTAATAAGCACATAAACATGATTTTAAAAATAGTATAAAAAAGCTAAACAAAAGTAATCTTTTTGCCTGCCCTCTTCCCTTTTTAACTCAGAGGCCAAAACTTAAAATTTTTTTTCTCACTTTGTATACGTACAGAGAAACATGTACATAATTTTTGAACCCTTTGAATACTGGTTTGCATATAACATGACCCTTTACCCTTTTAAATACTTCAACATATATTTCCTAAGCACAAGTTGAGTATTCTTTTATATAATTACAGTATAACAAATTCAGGAACTGAACATTGGTTCAATATATGGCTCATGTTTTCATTTTTCTCAATTGTCCCAATAATGTCCTCTAGAGGATTTGTTCTTAGGTGCAAGATCCAGTTCAGGATCACATATTTCATTTACACGCAGCCCTTTATCCACAGGTTCTGCAATCAAGGAATCAAACAACTGTAGATCTGAAATACTCAGGGAAAAATTGATGGTTGCATCCAGACTGGACAGATACAGACTTTCCCCTTGTTATGTCAACTGTTATGCTGTATTGTTTATGGAATATCATTTGCATTGTGTTAGGTATTGCAATCTGGAGATAACTCAAACTATATGGGAGGATGTGTGTAGGTCACGTGCAGATACTAGAACCTCCCTGGGATTTTGGTATTTGAGGGACATCTTAGAACTATATTTGTCACTCCTTAATATCTTTTATTCTAGAATGTTTCAGTCTGTCTTTTACAAAATTAATACTTATTCTGACTTTTGAAAAAAGCTTTGAGATAAAATTACCACACAAACTGTAATGTATAATGTATAATTTGGCCAATTTTAAATATGTATCTGTAAAACTACCAGCATCATCAAAATAGTGAATATATTCTTCACCACCAAATGTTTCCTCGTGTCCCTTTGTAATTTCTCCTGCCAGCTACCCATGGTTTCCTGATTCCGCGCCTGACCACTGATCTGCTTTCTGTCACTAGATTAGTAATGGAATGATAAAGTATATTTTACTATCATTTGGAAAGTCTTCCATGTTGATGAATGTATCAGTTTTCACTTTTGTAAATTGAAAATGATTCCTTTATGTGGATATACCATGGATTGTTTATCCATTCACCTGCTGGTAGACATTTGGGTTGTTTCCATGGCTACTGTGTATGAAACTATGAATATATATTTTTTAAGCTCTTGTTACATCTTTAGTTTATTCTTTGGAACCACTTAGTGGTTGAGTTTCACTGTTTATTCTGTTTGTTTCTGTTTCTTCCTCATTCAGGCTTGGGAGGTTGTGTGTTTCTAAGAATTTATCCATTTGCTCCAGGTTTTTTATTTTGTAAAGGGGTTTTCATAGTATTCATGGGTGATAGTTTGTATTTCTGAGGTATCAGTTGTAATGTTTCCTTTTATCATTTCTGAGTAAGGGTGAGTTTTTTGTATTTCTGGTTAGTGGTCTACAATTCAGCTTATCTTTTCAAAGAATCAACTTTTAATTTCATTGATCTTTTGTATTTTGAGGGGGGTTCCATGTCATTTAGTTCTGTTCTAAGCTTTATTTTTTCTGCTGGTTTGGGGTTTAGTTTGTTCTTTTTTTGGTTCCTTTGACATGAAGTTAATTTGTGACCTTTCTGTCTTTTTGATGTAGGCCTTTCAGGCTATAAACTTACCCCTCAGCACTGCTTTTATTGTATCCATAGATTTGGGTAGCTTGTGTTTCCTTGGTCATTCAGTTTGAGAGATCTTCTGATTTCCACTTTAACTTCCAAGAGTCATTCAGCATCAAGTTAGTTTCCCATGTCTGTGTAGGTTTGAATGTTTGTTTGTTTTGTTTTTTTAATTCTAGTTTTATTCTATTGTAGTCTGAGAAGACACATGGAATAATTTCGACTTTTTCTAAATTTTCTAAAACTTGTTTTGTGGCCTAAGATATTATCAGTTTTGGATAATGTCCTATGTAATGAGGAAAGTATATTCTATAGTTAGGGGTAGAATGTTCTGTACATGTCTCTTACATACATTTGTTGTAGGGTCCTGTTTAAGTCCAGTGTGTTGATTCATTTTCTACTTTAGAAATCTGTCCAGTACTGTTCATACAGTGTTGCTCCCTTCGGGGCTAGATAGGGACTCCCCATTTTCTAGGTCTGGGTGAGCTCTGAAACCAGTCTCATTACAGACACCAGCTCCAGGCAAAAACTTTTTCCCGGTGGCATTCTAGCAAGGTCATGAACAAAGGAGGCTGAAAGGATCTGGGTGGTTCCTCCTTGATGAGTGAATATATACCTGTTCCTTGCCTGAGGCAGCAAGGACCACATTCCTGTGCTTAATTTTAGGATTATTTTCTGGCTGCAGACCTCTGGCCAATTGCAGCATATTTCCCCATTCACCTGCCCATAGGATAGGAAAAGCATGGTTTAAACCTCTTAGACTGAAGCCTTATAGGACTTCTCACTTGGATTTCCCCTGTGCTTGCAAGTCATATCTTGATCTGCTTGCATTTCTAGTAATAAGTTTAAAACCAATATTCAACTGTTTGTTTGTAAGTAGGTTAGGAATTAAGAAAATAATTGCAGATGATGGGCAAAAGGGAACAGATAAGACAGAAGTGGATCAGATAAACCCAAAATCTGGTGCAAAATGCACTACCTTGAACCCTGGCCCCTTTTAGACCCAAGAGGCTATTTTGCTTCACCTCTCTGCCAGCGTGACTCCTGTGGGAGGTTGCTGAGCAGGCAAGGCTCACCTGGGTGGGGCTGCCCTATCAGGGAGAGAGAGAGTGCTTTGGGGGAGTTAGGGAATGCACAATGTTTAAACTTGTTAAAGAGTGAAAGGGTCTCTCTGGACTAGATAAGGAGAAAAAATATACCCCCTTCTGCTGTCACCTTGGTATAGTCAGAAGCATCAGTCCTTCTGAGGACAGGCTTCTTGAGTGTTAATTACCACTCCTGTGATATGTGTGCATGGCTTAATTGGGGTCTGCTTTGATGTCCTCCTAGACTCTGTTCCCTGTCCCATGCTCTGTTAAGATTATAAATAACTTAAAGCAATAATGTAAATCAGTCTAATTAATGCAGATAAAGAAATAGTTTGGTTAGAAAATCCAAGCACAGCAAGAACCATGCTGGAAGGGTTAGCCTTCCCTCATTAGATTGATGATTAAAACAATGGTGTATGCAATAAAAACGGACCTAGCATGGAGCCAAGGGGGCTGTCTACTGGTCCTCACATTTGAAAGTGGTCAGCCATCTCCACCCAGCTGCTCTTTAAAAAACTTTCTCTTTATGTTTTGACTTTTTTCCCCCCCTTCATCCTCTTGTTCCACCAGCCACTGGGAGGGAACTCATGGTATAGTTTGGGGCTGGTCCCCAACATCTAGCAACATATTTGGGGGCTTGTCTGGGATTTGAGATCTTCTGTGGTAACAATGAGACAATTTCTGGCCTCTATCCTGTTTCTATAGTCATGATGGAGACTGAACATTCAAGCACCTGTCAGCCATTACACACCAATAGTGTGGCTGCCAACCTTGAAGTCACAAGTGACAGGCTACTGGGGAATGGGCCTTCAAATCCCCCTTGGCTCTAGCAAGAGATGTAGTCCCTGTAAGGGTTGCAGAGCAGAGGAGCCCAAGGGAACCTTGGAAGGCCTCTGAAACTATTCTGTTTCCACTATCTTTCTTTGGTTGAGAGTTGAAGAGTGTACAGAAGTGTGAGTCAGAGGTCTTGGGGTCCCCAGGAACAGTGTGGCCCCATGGTACTGACCAGCCTTCTGGCAAAACTCCTGAGCTCCACTCTTCCAGCTCTTTTACTGCCTGCCTGCCCATGACTACTGGGTTCCAAGCCCTTCTTGCTGCTTGTCTCTACAGTCTGACTCTGAAAGTGGGTTCTTGGGGGGAGGGTACTGAAGGGGAGTTCTCAGCTGTCTTCTATCACTCAGAAGAGGGACAGAAATCACTCAGCTCCTCTTAAGCAGCCTAAAAAGACATTAAAGATTTACCCAATTTATGCCTAACTCTTCAGAGGGCCAAATTATTTTAAAGTGTAAATTCATTACTCAAAGGACTCCAGACATTAGGAGGAATTTACAAAATTGGCTTTAGGCCCTGACCCTAATTTGCAAAACCTCCTAAAAGAAGCTGCATTTCTCTTTCATTATTAAACCAGGAAAAAAGGAGAAAAGGAAAAGACAGCAGTTCTAGTGGAATGGTGCAGCCTAGCAGGCAAGCTTTGTCCAGTGTGTAGGGGAACTACTGGAGATCAGCTTGTTCCCCAGAGGTGAAGGCCTCAGGGGATGGGAACTCCTTTGGACCCTGAGCTTGATTACTGCCTAAGAGCCTCAGGTGTTCTGACTGTGGAAGGCCAAGAGATGAGCTTTCTCCTACCTGAGTCCTGGATTCTTGACCTGCAAGTGTGTCACTATCAAGGGACTATCTGGAAGGCCGGTTCCCAAATTGTGTCTCAACTCTTACAGTTGGGGAAATTGGCTGTTCTTTCTTGTCTTTCTAATGATGCCTAAAAGCTTTAACTCCAGTCTTCAGTAATATACCGGTTAAGGCAGGAACAACCTTTATGTGAATATGGGACAGGATCCTATGCCTTCTCTGATTAAAAACAGATGTTAACTCTATAGGCTATTGAAGGACTGGTAAAAGGAACGAGCATAGCTCAACCTGTTTGTATCAGATTTAAAGTTCTTTTTACCTTCTGCCACAGTTAAAACTGGCAGAGCCTAAGACCTGCGCTTGTCACCCCTGAACCACAGCCTAACAACCCAATACACCCTACTTCATGTCTTGATATTGAAAACCAGTTAGTGGCAAAGAAATGCCTGCAAGACACATCTATCTTCTCATAACCCTTTTGTCTCTAACTTAGGGACAAAAGATAATACAATACAATTGTAATTTCAATACAATGAGAATGTTTGGACTTGTTTGGCCAAAAATGTCACAGATCTGACTGATTTTTGTCTTGCAGGAGAAACTCAGGTAGATCAGGTGTTTATATCTTCTTCAACAGGAGTTTGTGCTCCATTAGAAGTGCTCAGAAACTTCACTGTGTTCCATCACACCCCAAAGAATCTCACCTATTGGGATTTGTATGGGTGGGGGCTAGAGAGACCACAGAAAGTGATCTGTTTTCTATCTGCCTTAAAACGGTTACACCTAGAGAATGTTGTGTGAAGTTCTCAAGATGCTCACTCTGCCTCCTGTGTCAATTAATAGCTTGCTCCAACTTCATAGATAACTACTATATCTTACGCCAATATGCATACCACAATTCCTATGTGGGCAAAAGGTTTTTTTTGTCCCAACTAATATCACTGGAGGACCTTGTTCTCTAGGAGATTAGTATCTTAGGGCACAAAACCTGAATAATACAGGAACTAAAAGACCTGGCAGGCCCATGATTTTTTTAATCTCCCAGAAGAGGGAGGGAGTGATGTTTACCTGTTTAGCCCTGCTGAGTACATTTCCCTGCCTTTATTTATAATACTGGCTATGGTAATTAAATGAGGTGGATCGACTAGCTCCTGCCATAGTGAAAGCCTTGAATGCCACCTCACAAGCCATTAAAGCTCTAAACATAGAACTTAGACAAGCCCAGGAAATTGTCTTAGAAAACCAAGCAGCTATTATTTACTTTTAAGACATAATCCTAAATACGCAGAATTTAAAGGAATGTACTGTTTTAACTTACTCTCTTTACTCCCTAATGAAGGGTGGTTAAGAGCTTTAGTTATTGGTGTAGAAATGAATTATTCTTACTTTAGAACAGTTTGGATGTTGCATCCAATGTAGCCCCCATTTTATGCCCCACTGTAATGTTCTCCTAGATATCATAAGGTTAACTACTCAGGACCATGATCAACCCAGATTCTCTTTACCATGGACCCCTGGATCCTCCTCCTCAGGAACCCCCTAATTGCTCCCCCCATCATCCATCTTCAGGAAGCAATTTGGAGCAGTTGGCACCCTTTTCCCCTTAACAGCAGTTAGAGCTTTTACTCAGGGAGGATTGATACAGCATTTCCCCCATTCGGGGCTGCACAGGGACTCCCCCCATTTTCTAGGCCTGGATGGGCCCATTTTCTAGGCTTGGATGGGCTTAGAAATCAATCTCGTCACAGACTTCCATCTTTCGGCAAGGTGGTGAACGACGCAACCTGGAGGGATCTAGGCAGCTCCTCTTCACCAGGGAGTAGTACCCTAATTCCTTGCCTGAGGAAGCTGCAGGGCCCACATTCCTATGTTTAATGTTAGGATTAGTTTCTGACTGTAGACCTCTGACTGATTGTGACACTGTCCTCAAATCCCTTGCCTGCAGCATAGAAAAAGCAGCCTTTAAACCCCCTGGGAGGGAGCCCTTCCTACTTACTTACCCTCCTCCACTGCTGGAGTTTCTGTTCCCCTTCCTTTGCTTGTCAATCTTTCCTTGTTAATAAACTCTATCCTGTTGCTTATCCATGTGGTCTGTGGTTTTATTTTTAGAACCCTGAGACCAAGGATTTGGCATAGAGAGAAATCCTGGCAGCACTGTCACTGGAGGAACATTGGTTTTTAAATAGACATATTTACCTTCCTGCTAAATATAAGGGGATGCCTGGATTATATAATAGGTGTACGTTTAACTTAAGAGATTGCTAAACTTTTCCCTTTAATCTTTTGAACCAGTTTTTGCTTGTATCATTGCAGAACGTGGACTTTGAAACAAGAACTGCCTCATTTATCAGTTCACATTGTGCTGTAAGAGCAAGGCTTGCTTGGCCTCTATCTCTCCCTCCCTTTTCCTCCCTTTCCCTTTCTCTATCAATGTTGGTCTCATGGGTTTCAGTTTTAGTCAGTGGGTTATAATTCATTACCATCCTTATATTGATGTCCAGGTTTGGATAGGGGACACCCCTTCATACTGCCTTATGTGTCCTTATGACATAATGCAATTTTTTCCAGCATATCTTTACTTTGTCATAAAATGATGTTGTAGCACCACTGTGCACCTCTCCTGCTTAAAGCCCTAAAATTAGTCATTTTTCCAAGTGGGGAATGAAAGTTAGAAACTAGCATCTGGATACTACATGTGCTTATTTCTCCTGGGGTATAAACACTTCTGGACCTATGAAGTAGATGGAACCAGGAAATATATCAATCCATCCAGTGATGAGTTGGAAAAGTTTAATAGTTAGCATTAGGGGAAAAGTGGGAAGCCCTAATTTTTAGCATTTGCCAATTTCCATGGGGTAAATATTCTCACTGTGGCTGGTTCCAAGCTACCAATGTGAGGTCATTGAAGGCAGATCAGGAAAAAAATGCACAATTAGCTTTAGTGAGGCAATAGAAGGTACTTCCAACACCTCTCTCTGTCCATCCACCCACGTACGCATCCACTTACCTGCCTACATGTACACTCATTGCAATACAACCTCATTTTATTGACTTTACTTGTTCTATACTTTAACCTCCCTTCTTGCATAATAAGAATTCTGGCTCTCAACATCAACACGTTAACTCCTTTGCTTAGTCTGACAGTATACAGAGACTACCTTAAGAATTACCGCACACATGTCAATATAAAAAACTATTAAAGAGTTCAAGATTTACTTGCATTCGTCCTGGACTGCATGCACAGAGTTGAATCAATTTTTCAAAATTCTTTGGATTAGTTGTCCTTTTCCATTCAGTTTGATTATGTTTCGATTGAATTTGTTTACATTTAGTTTCAAGGTCTTTTTTTTTTTTTACTTTTTTGAATATGTAGAACATAAACAAGATTTTAAAAGTACAAAAAAGGGGTGGTGCCTGAAGCTCAGTGGATAGGGCACCAGCTGGCGGGTTCAAACCTGGCCCAGGCCAGCTAAAACAATGACAACTGCAACAACAACAACAAATAGCCAGGTGTTATGGTGGGCACCTGTAGTCCCAGCGACTTGGGAGGCTGAGGCAAGAGTTTGAGGTTGCTGTGAGCCATGATGCCCAGGACAACAGCTTGAGACTGTCTTGGACAGGGGAGTATAAAAATGTTTGCTCAGAGAAGTAAAAAGTGGGCTCAGAGAAGGTGTTCTTCTGTCCTTCCACCCCATCCTACCCAGTTTCACTTATTTCTCATTTATCCATCCTGTTTCTTTTTACAAAAATTAACAAAGTTACCATCTTGTATATTCTTTTGAACTTCTCATTTTTCACCTAAGAATATGTCCCAGAAATGTCTCCTTATCAGTTAATGGGGATCTTTCTCTTAAATTTTTTTTTTCACAACTACCTAGTATTGTATTGAGTATATAATTTATAAAACTGATCTATGTATGAACATTTAGATTATTTGCAGTATTTCAACCATAAAGCTACACTGAAAAGCTCTTGTGCATATGTATTTTCACATTCTTAAGGTTTATCTTCCGTGTAGATGCTAGGTTGAGGGGCAAAGATATTGAAGTGGTTTTGTTGCATATTGAGACAACCATTTTTATTTTTTTAGTAATTTAAATATAATTACAGTACTTTAAAATATATTAATTTAGACATTGGCATTTGGTTTCCTCTCGTGATATGTGAGGATTTAGGGCCCTTAATCTTTTCTTTTC
>CAUYQV010148047.1:0-10724 GCA_963574575.1 Galagoides demidoff | reverse complement strand
TTTTTTTTTTTTTTGAGACGGAGCCTCAAGCTATCCCCCTGGGTAGAGTGCCATGGCATCACAGCTCATAGCAACCTCCAACTCCTGGGCTCAAGCGAGTCTCCTGCCTCCGCCTCCCAAGCAGCTGGGACCACAGGCGCTGGCCACAACGCCCAGCCATTTTTTGGTTGCAGCCGTCATTGTTGTTTGGTGGCCTGGGCTGGGGATTTGAACCCGCCACCTCAGGTGTACGAGGCTGGCGCCTTAACCGATTGAGCCACAGACGCCGAGCCACAGCTCATTATCTTAAGAGATTTAAACACTAGCCAGTATTCCTCTAATTATGTACACATAGGTAGAAAATTAGAACTGAAGCTTTTTGTTAAGTTAAATTCCCACAAATACCTCATGTATTGGTTTGGCATTAATTTACCTCTAAGTATTTGCTTACTATGAAAATTTTTATTATTTTTCTTTTTTTTTTATTGTTTGAGATTCATTGAGAATACAAACAGGTTACATTAATTGCATTTGTTAGTTCTTACTCTTTTACTTTAATTTTTTTGAGACAGTTTCACTTGGTCACCCTTGATAGAGTGCCATGGTGTCTTAGCTCATAGCAACCTAAAACTCTTGGGATCAAGTGATCCTTTTGCCTCAGCCTCCCAAGTAGCTGGGACTACAGGTACTCACCACAATGCCCAGCTATTTTTTGGAAACAGGGCCTCACTCTTGCTCAGGCTTGTCTCAAACCTGTGAGCTCAGGTAATCCACCTGCCTTGACCTCCCAAGTGCTAGGATTACAGAAGTGAGACACCTCTCCCAGTGGATAAAATCCCTTTTATACTTGTGTCTTGCCCCCAAGAGGAGTACCATGCACTGTGACCCCCCCCCCAGCCTCCTTCTTCCCCTCTCTCCCTGCTACCTCATTTCCCTACCCCACCCATTAGATTAGCTCATCTGCTGTGTTCATATTAGAAATGAGTTCATTGGATTCTTCTTCATTCTTATGATGCTTTACTAAGAAGAATGTGTTCCACCTCCATCCAGGTTAATACAAAGGATGTAAAGTCTCCATCTTTTTTAATGGCTGAATAGTATTCCATGGTATACATATACCACAGCTTGTTAATCCATTCCCGAGTTCGTGGGCATTTAGGCTATTTCCACAGTAGTTTGGCTATTGTAAATTGAACGCCAATAAATAGTCTAGTACAAGTGTTCTTATAGTAAAAGGATTTTTTTCCTTCTAAGTAGCTGCCCAGTAATAGGATTGCAGGATCAAATGGGAGGTCTAGCTTGAATTCTTTGAGAGTTCTCCATACTTCCCTTCCAAAAAGGTTGTATTAGTTTGCAGTCCTACCAGCACTGTAAAAGTGTTCCCTTCTCTCCACTTCCATGCCAGCATCTGTAGCTTTGAGACTTCGTAATGTGAGCCATTTTCACTAGGATTAGGTGATATCTCAGGGTAGTTTTGATTTGCATTTCTCTGATGATTAGGAATAGTGAGTGTTTTTTTTTCATATGTTGTTAGCCATTTGTGTGTCTTCTTTAGGGAATGTTCCATTCATGTCTCTTGCCCAGTGATATATGTGATTGATGGATCTTTTTATGTTGATTAATTTGAGTTCTCTCTAGATCCTAGTTATCAAGTTTTTGTCTGATTCATAATATACAAATACCTTTTCCCATTCTGGGAGTTGTCTATTTGCTTTGGTTGTCGTTTCCTTAGCTGAACAGAAGCTTTTCAGTTTAATTAAGTCCCATTTCTTTATTTTTATTGTTACAATTGCTATGGACGACTTCTTCATAAAATCTATTCCTAGGCTGGTATCATCAAGGGTTTTCCTCACACTTTCTTGGAGGATTTTCATTGTTTCATGCGTTAGGTTTAAATCCTTTATCCATCTTGAATCAATTTTTGTAAATGGTGAGAGGTGTGGGTCCAGATTCAGTCTCTTACATGTCATAATCCAGTTTTCCCAATACCATTTATCGCACCAGGGATTCTTTTCCCCGGGGTATGTTCTTGTTGGGTTTATCAAATATTAGGTAGCTGTAAGATGTTAGTTTCATCTCATACTTTTCTATTGGGTTCTAAAGATCAATTGTCTCTGTTTTTGTGCCAATACCATGTTATTTTGATCACTATACCCTTGTAGTATGGTTTAAATTCTGGTAGGGAGATATCCCTGGATTTGTTTTTATTACTAAGAATGGCCTTGGGTATATGGGGATTTTTTTTTTCTGGTTCCATACAAAATTAAGAATTATTTTTTCTAAATCTTGAAAGTATGATGATGGTATTTTAATGGGGATTGCATCAAATCTGTAGATTGCTTTGGGAAGTATAGACATTTTGACAGTATTGCTTATCTTCAGCCATGAGCATGGTATGTTCTTCCATTTGTTAATATCTTCTGGTATTTCTTAGGGTTTCATAATTTTCTTTATAGCGGTCCTTAACCTCTTTTGTTAGGTATGTTCCTAGGTCTTTCTTTCTTTCTTTCTTTTTTTTTTTTTTGAGGCTACTGCGAAGGGTTTATGTCCTTGATTAGCTTCTAATCTTGGTTGTCATTGGCATATATAAGGGGGGCTACTGACTTGTGGATATTGATTTTATATCCTGAGACTTTACTGTATTTTTTGATGACTTCCAAGAGTCTTGTGGTTGAGTCTTTGGGGTTCTCTAAGTGTAAGATTATATCATTGGCAAAGAGTGAGAGTTTGACTTCTTTTGTCCCCATTTGGATGCCCTTTATTTCTTTCTCTTACCTGATTGTATTGGCAAGAACTTGCAGCACCATGTTCAATATTAGTGGTAATAGAGGACAACCTTGTCTGATTCCACTTCTAAATGGAAAAGCTTTCAGTTTAACTTTATTCAGTATAATATTAGCTGTGGGTTTGTCATAAATGGCTTCAATCAGTTTTAAAAATGTGCCACCTACACCTATTTTCTTTAGAGTTCTAATTAGAAAAGAAGGCTGAATTTTATCAAATGCATTTTCTTCATCAATTGAGAGGATCACATGGTCTTTGGTTTTCTTTCTGTTCATATAGTGAATTATGTTTATGGACTTGTTGTTAAACCAGCTTTGTATACCCGGGATGAAACCTACTTGATTGTGATGAATGATTTTTTAATATGCAATTGTAATGTATTGGCTAGGATTTTATTGATAATTTTTACATCTATATTCATTAGTGAAATTGGTCTGAAATTCTCCTTTATAGATGGATCTTTTCCTGGTTTGGGTATCAGGGTGATGTTTGCTTTGTAGAAAGTGATGGGGAAGATTCCTTCCTTCTCTATTTTTTTGGAATAATTTCTGCAGTATGGGTATAAGCTCTTTGAAGGTTTGATGGAATTCTGGTGTGAAGCCATCTGGACCAGGGTTTTTTTGTTGTTGTTGGGATATTTTTTTTTTTTATTGTTTCTTTGATCTCAGTTCTTGAAATTGGTTTGTTCAAGAGATCTATTTCTTCTTGATTAAGTCTAGAGAGAGAGTGCTATTCCAAATATTGATCCATTTTCTCCACGTTGTCAAATATTGGGCTTAGAGTGTCTTATAGTACTCAAAGGTGATCTCTTGTATCTCTCTGGAATCTGTTGTTATTTCCCCATTATCATTTCTTTTTTTTTTTTTTGAGATGGATCCTCAAGCTATCCCCCTGGGCAGAGTGCTATGGCATCACAGCTCACAGCAACCGCCAACTCCTGGGCTCAAGTGACTCTCTTGCCTCAGCCTCCCAACTAGCTGGGACTACAGGCACCCACCACAATGCCTGGCCATTTTTTGGTTGCAGCCATCATTGTTGTTTGGTGGGCCCAGGCTGGGGATTCGAACCCACCACCTTAGGTGTATGTGGCTGGCGCCTTAGACGATTGAGCCACAGGTGCCGAGCCCCCATTATCACTTCTAATTGAGGTTATTAGAGATTTTACTTTTCTGTTTCTAGTTAATATGGCCAAAGGTTTATCGATTTTATTTATTTTTTCAAAAAATCAACCTTTTGTTTCATTAATTTTCTGAATGATTCTTTTGTTTTCAGTTTAATTCATTTCTGATTTAATTTTGGTTGTTTCTGTTCTTCTGCTGGGTCTGACATTAGATTATTCTTTTTTTACCAATTCCATAAGATGGTTCACCAGTTTGTGGATGGGCTGTCTTTCTGTTTTTTGAATGTAGGTGTCTACTACAATAAATTCCTTTTTGAGACAGAGTCTCACTGTGTTGCCCTCAGTAGAGTGCCGTGGCATCACAGCTCATGGCAACCTCCAGCTCCTGAGCTTAAGCCATTCTCTTGCCTCAGCCTCCCGAGTAGCTGGGACTACAGGCACTCAGCACAACACCTGGCTTTTTTGTTGTTGTTGTTGTTACAGTTTGGCCAGGACCAAGTTCAAACTCACTACCCTTGGTATGTGGGGCCAGTGCCCTACCCACTAAGCCACAGGCACCGCCTGATAAATTCCCCCTTAAGACTGCTATTGTGTATCCCACTGGTTTTGGTAACTTCATTGTTGTTATGTTTGAGGAATTTAATGATTTCCTCTTTTATCGCTTTCTGAACCCAACTATCATTCTGTATAAGGTTGTTTAATTTGCAAGTCTTTATGTGGGGATGAACGTTTATTTTGGAGTTGAGTTCCACCTTTATTGCCTTATGGTCTGAGAAAATACAAGGTAAGGTATAATATCTATTCTTTTAATTTTGCTGAGGTTTGATTTGTATCCTATGATGTGGTCAGTTTGGAGTATGTACCAGGGGCTGACTAGAGAAATGTATGTTCTTCAGCTTTGGAATGGTATGTTGTATATATGTCTATTAATCCCATTTGTTCTTGTGTCACATTTAAGTTCTTTGTATCTTTTTTTATTTTCTGTTTAGAGGATCTGTCAAGTTCTGTCCAAGGGTGTTAAGGTCCCTGGCTATTATGGTGTTAATGGGATATCATATTGTTCAGACTTGTCAAGGTCTGTTTCATAAATGTGGGAGCATTTAAGTTGGGTGCATAAATATTTAAGATTGAAATGTCTTCTTATGTTCTTTGACCAGTATAAAGTGTCCATCTTTGTCTTTCTTAACTTTACTTGCTTTAAATCCACAAGTATCTGAAAATAAGATTGCGACCCTGTTTTTCTTCTGATATCCATTTGCTTGAGATATTGTTTTCTATCCCTTAACCCTGAGTCTTGATTTGTCATTCAAGGGTATGTGTATTTCTTGCAGATACCATATGGATGACTTGTGCTATTTATTTATTTTATTTTATTTGAGATGGAGTCTCACTTTGTTTCCCTCAGTAGAGTGCTATGGTGTCACAGCTCACAGCAACCTCAAACTCTTGGGCTCAAATGATTCTCTTGCCTTAGCCTCCCAAGTAGCTGGGACTACAGGTGCCTGCCACAATGCCTGGCTATTTTTAGAGACAGGGTCTCACTCTTGATTAGGCTGGTATCAAACCCATGAGCTCAGGTAATGTACCTGCCTTGGCCTCCCAAGTGCTGGGATTTTAGGTATGAGCCACTGTGCCCAGCCAGCTTGTGCCTTTTTATCCAGTCAGCCAGCCTGTGCCTTTTCAGTATTAAATTCAATCCATTTACATTTATTGAGAGAATTGATAAGTTGGTGAAGTTCTATTGATCTTATTTTGTGAAAGTCTGTTGTGTAGTTTTATCCTTTGCACTATTGGGGAAGCTAGGTTTTGATGTTTAGCTTCTGAGTATTTACTTTGCTGGTGGTCCATTGTGATTGTCAGTGTTGAGAATAGGTCTGTGTATTTCCTACTGAGCTGATCTTGTTATGGTAAATTTTCTCAGTGTTTGTAAATCCACAAAAAAAAAAAATCGATTTCTCTGTCAATTTTGAAGCTTAGTTTAGCAGAATACAGAATTCTGGGCTGAAAATTGTTTTGTTTAAAAATGTTGAAGGTGGCTTGGCGCCTGTGGCTCAAGTGGCTAAGATGCCAGCCACATACACCTAAGGTGGTGGGTTCAAATCTAGCCTGGCCTGCCAAACAACAATGATGGCTGCAACAACAACAACAACAAAAGCCAGGCTTTCTGGTGGGCACCCGTGGTCCCAGCTACTTGAGAGGCTGAGGCAGAAGACTCGCTTGAGCCCAGGAGTTGGAGGTTGCTGTGAGCTGTGATGCAATGGCACTCTACCCAGGGGGATAGCTTGAGGCTCTGTCTCAAAAATAAATAAATAAATAAAAATGTTGAAGGTAGGGCAGTGTCTGTCACTTAGTGGGTAGGGTGCCAGCCCCATATTCCAAGGGGGGGCAGGTTTGAACCTGGCCCCGGCCAAACTGCAACAAAAAATAGTTGAGCATTGTGGCGGGTGCCTGTATTCCCAGCTACTTGGGAGGCTGAGGCAAGATAATTGCCTAAGCCCAGGAGTTGGAGGTTGCTGTGAGCTGTGATGCCACAGCACTCTACCAAGGGTGACAAAGTGAGACTTTGACTCAAAAAAAAAAAAAAAAAAGAAAAAGAATGCTGAAGATAGATGACCATGCCCTTCTTTTCAGTTGAAAAGTCTGCTGCCAGCACTTACTCCTAGCTGCTTGTGGAATTTTCTTTCATCTTGCGTTTACACAGGTTCTTTGTAATGTGTCTTAGAGAACCTCTGTTTGAGTTGAAATGACCTGGGTTTGATATTCATCTGAGAGGATTGTGTCAGGATCTTTAGCAAAGTTTTAAAAGTTTTCATTTATGATAGTCTCCAGTAGGGCTTTCATTCCTTTGGGACAATCTTCTTCCCCTTCAGGGATCCTTATTATTCTTATGTTTGATGGCTTCATGGAGTCTCATAGTTCTCTATACTGCTGTTTTGCTTTCTTTATCCTCTTTTCTGCCTCTTTGAGTACCTGGGTTAATTCGAAAACTTTATCCTCTAGCTCTGAAGTTCTTTTCTTCTCTGTGGTCTAACCTATTTTTGATATTTTCCACTGCATCTTTACATTTCCTGATTGTCTCCTTCATTTCCTTTTTTTTTTCCCTTCATTTCCTTAAGTTCTGCCATATCCTTGCTATATTCTACATATCTCTCATTAAACTTTTGGTTCTATCTTTCCATTTTCTCACCCATTCCTTTTATTGTCTGTATCATCCACATTTTAAATTCCTTTTCTGGCAAATCCATCAAGTCTTTATAGGTGGAATCTTTTGCAGTAGCTGCCTCATGGTCCCTTCAGGGAGTTGCTCTGTTTCAGTTGTTTTATGTTGCCTGAATTTTTCTGTTGGTTCTTCCTTATGTGTTCCTTCTACTTGTTCACCTCCTTGTCCTTCTTTTTCCTTCTTGCTTTCTCCTTTGGTTCAAATTACCTTGTCTCAGAGCTCAAGTAAAAAGGAAGAGAAGGGTAATGTGCAAACAGGGAAGAAAAGAAAGATGAAAAAAGAAGGAAAGAGAAAAAGGAAAAAGGGGTATGGGGATAAAAGAAAAGAATTGAAGAACAGGAGAGAAGGAGGACAAGAAGAGAGAATGAGAGTGATAGAAGAAATGGTATTGATTGGCACCGTGCTCAGGCCACTCCTATAATTCAAGGATTTTGAGGAGCTGGGCTGGGAGGGTTCCTCAAAATTAGGAGCTCCTTACCAGCCTGAGCATAGCCAAACTATTCCTTGTGACCAAAAATACAAGAGTTCTTGCTCTTAGTGAAAGTAAAAATGGAAGTTAAGAATAGAACCAACCAAACAAGTTAGCAAAAACAGTATATAACACAACACAACAAAACAAAAAATGCACAAATAGCCCAAAACTGCAGCAACCTCAGCAATACGGAAAAGTGAAAATAAAGAATAAAAAAAGTAAAAATTAAAAAAAAATACTAAAAGAAATTTATATATGGCAGAAGGGATCAACTTTAATAGGAATATATATGTTGCAATATGTCACTGGGACACCAGGTGTGGTTCTTTTAAGAGACAGAGAACATGGCCAGCAACCTCTCTGGTCCTTATTCCTAACTTAGTTGCCTTCAATGATCACCTAATTGTTTCCTCAGCATTCAGACCCTGTGGGGTTGGGATTTTAAAGCTGTCCAGAATCTTTCAGGGCAGGTATCACAGTTCCCCCCGACAACAGTTCCCATGGGGTGCAGGAGTTCCTCAGACTGTCATAAATAAGAGTGGTGTTCTGATCCCAGTAGGCAGAATTAAGACAGCCGTGCTTTACGCCCCTGCTAACACCTTCTTTTAAGCTTCCCAGAATGGCAGCTCTCTTGCCACCAAGACCTTCCCAGTATGGCTAACTCTCCAGCCACCAAACCTGTGTCAAATCCACTCCAACCAGTATTCAAATCTGGTTGCTGTATGCTAGTCAAGTCCGTCCACTCTAACAAGCTTTTCACTCAACTCGCAGCTTCCTCCCAAACCCGAAAACCCTAGAAAGGTTTCCTCCCATCCAGATCTCTGGGGGAGGGGGGTACACCTCATCTGGCAGGTTGCAATCACTTGCCTAAAATGTCATATTTCCACTGTTCCAGATCACACGCTGTATCCAGCTCACCACGTCTTTGCAGTGCTTCTTGAGCTATGACACTGGGAAAGGTCCCCATGCCAGGTTTGGGTGGATTCTCTCTTTTGCCCCAGTTATACTGGAAGAGCTCAGCTGAATGATCCTTCAGGTCCACCATCTTGCTCTGCCTCACTAGGAAAAATTTTATTTATTTATTGAGACAGAGTCTCACTACATTTTGCCCTCAGTAGAGTGTTGTGGTGTCACAGCTCGCAGGAACCTCAAAGTCTTGGACTTAAGCAATTCTCTTGCCTCAGCCTCTCAAATAGTTGGGATTACAGATGCCCACCACAATGCCCAGCTATTTTTTTGTTGCAGTTGTCTTTGTTGTTTAGCTGGCCCAGGCTGGGTTCAAACCCGCCACCCTTGGTGCATATGGCCAGTGCTGTAACCACTATGCTACAGGTGCTGAGCCTACTAGGAAAAAATTTTAATATCACAGTCTCTAAAATCTAAAAAAAAAGTATACCCACATTTTGAAAACCCTTCTACACTTACATTGAAAATGGGCCCAGGCGGTGCCTGTGGCTCAAACGAGTAGGGTGCTGGCCCTATATGCCAGAGGTGGTGAGTTCAAACCCAGCCCCAGCCAAAAACTGCAAAAAAAAGAAAAAAAGAAAATGGGCCTGAGGTTCTGGGTATTGGATCTGAGGGGGGTGATATATAGGGAAGATCTGAAGAAGTTGACAGTAATATGGCTCTGATAATAGATTTTGTCTGGCTTCAGAGTAGAGGATAGACTTTGGAGGTTAAGATAAAGGAAGGGAGACCTGAGAGGCTGACTTGGATTAGTCCAGGTGGATGGTGATATTGGCTGGATAAGAGTGGTGCTTATAGAGGTGAGAGGAGTGAGTTTCTTCAGGATGTATTTTGAACTAGAGGCTCAAGCCCGGCTCCCTGGCCCGGCCGCCTCGCCCCCGCCTCCCGGCTAGGTCAGGATGAACATCATGGACTTCAACGTGAAGAAGCTGGTGGCCGACGCAGGCACCTTCCTCAGTCGCGCCGTGCAGTTCACAGAAGAAAAACTTGGCCAGGCTGAGAAGACAGAATTGGATGCTCACTTAGAGAACCTCCTTAACAAAGCTGAATGTACCAAAATATGGACAGAAAAAATAATGAAACAAACTGAAGTGTTATTGCAGCCAAATCCAAATGCCAGGATAGAGAATTTGTTTATGAGAAACTGGATAGAAAAGCTCCAACTCAAATAAACAACCCAGAACTTTTGGGACAACATATGATTGATGCAGGCACTGAGTTTGGCCCAGAAACAGCTTATGGTAATGCCCTTATTAAATGTGGAGAAGCTCAAAAACGAATTGGAAGTGCAGACAGAGAATTGATTCAAACGTCAGCCTTAAATTTTCTCACTCCTTTAAGAAACTTTATAGAAGGAGGTTACAAAACAATTGCTAAAGAAAGAAAGCGATTACAAAATAAGAGACTGGATTTGGATGCTGCAAAAACCAGACTAAAAAAGGCAAAAGCTGCAGAAACTAGAAATTTATATGAACAGGAATTAGGAATAAGTCAAAGTGAATTTGATCGCCAAGCAGAGATTACCAGGCTTCTGCTAGAGGGAACTAGCAGTACACACGCCCATCACCTTCGCTGTCTGCATGACTTTGTAGAAGCCCAGATGACTTACTATGCCCAATGTTACCAATACATGTTAGACCTCCAGAAACAACTGGGAAGTTTTCCATCCAATTATCTTTGTAACAACAATGAAAATTCTGTGACACCTGCACCATCTGTTTTACCAAATGTGATTGGTTCTTCTACCATGGGTTCAACAAGTGGCCTAGTAATGATCTCTCCTCCTTCCAACCTCAGTGATGTTAAGGAGGATAGTGGCAGCAGGAAGGCCAGAGTTCTCTATGATTATGATGCTGCAAACAGTACTGAATTATCACTTCTGACAGATGAGGTGATTACTGTGCTCAGTGTCATTGGAATGGATTCAGACTGGCTAATGGGGGAAAGAGGAAATCAGAAGGGCAAGGTGCCAATTACCTACTTAGAACTGCTCAATTAAATAGGTGAACTGTGGAAAGATTACCCATTGTGGCATTGTATTTATATACAATTAACTCTAAAGCAGGTTTAAGTATCTTCCATGTTAATGTCTTTTTTTTTTTTTTTTTGAGACGGAGCCTCGAGCTATCCCCCTGGGTAGAGTGCCATGGCATCACAGCTCATAGCAACCTCCAACTCCTGGG